>MU396930.1:0-16657 GCA_022578855.1 Nemania serpens | reverse complement strand
CAACAAACCCCACCCCCAAAATAACCCCACCCCACAACCATAAAAAATAACTTTAATTTTATTTTTTTTTTTTTTATATTTTTTTTTTTTTTTTTTTCAATCCGCAAATAAAAACAAGGTCCAGAAAAACTAAGCTTTAAATATAATTATTAATAATTAAATCGACATGTAAAGCCTTATTAAATAAATATTAGGACGTTTTATTAGTATAAAAGCTAATAGGGCGCGAAGAGCCTAAAGCTTACGTCGGAAAACCAACCCATGGGCAGCATACTAGAGCCGTGGAGATTAATTGATCCCACTAGCTAATGGTGCCCAAAAATCCTTATCCGACGCCATATGTGCGAGAAGACAAACAAAAGACCCCTACAACCTCTGGATTCCATAGATGCACACCTATATCTCACTCGCTTGCTCATTCTGATTCCAAGTTTCGGTTAGGTGGCATTTAACAACTTAGCTCATCATCCGTGTCAACGGAGGGAGACGTTGGAGCAGACGAGGAATCAAAATCAGGGGTTACGTCATTTTGAGGACTTTCTAGCTTGCTGCGTATGCCTGAAAAAGATGAGTGCGAGTATGGAAGTCTGGCTGACGGCGGTGTTGAGGCTTGCTTGTCGTCCGGGGTACCGTCTAACCCAGCTAATTCGGCTATTTTCGCATCTTGGCATATGCGTCTCGCTGTCTTTATTGGGACTTTGACGCCATTATAGATGATGCTTTTGCCCTTTGTCGGTAACTTCGTGATGTTCTGTTGTACCTCTCGTAAAAGCTGATTTTGTTCGTGGGGTGTCAGGTATTTCCTAAATCCCCATAGCTTCAGTTGACGCTTATACTGCTTCTCTCTTTTCCGATCAGTTAGGTATATTCATTGTACGGGTGTGGCATTCTTACGTTGCGTCGAAACCGCGTTTCTTCAGGGCCGACATTACTCTCGGCAGTGAACGGCCCTGCTCAATATACAGGCGGCGGATTTCATCCTTGTGTTGTGACCATGCTTCCCTCCCTTTTGGAGCAGCTTGGATTCTTGCCGTTTTCCTCTTGCCCCGTTCGATTGGTAATACATCCTTCGACACGCTCTCGAGAACATCACTCGAAACAACAGACCCTTCTCCTTGAAACGGTACTGGGGGCAAAACGTCCGATACCACATAGGCAAGAGGAGAGTTCTCGTCTGGAGACATCGACGGCCTCAATCCATGTAGTTGCTCACAGCCATAGAGCCGATATATCTTGCTTTCGCGAAACCATGGGCAGTGCAAGATATGCTCCATCATTTGCATGGCCTCGTCGAACGTTTCGTCGCACTCGGAAAATATGCAATCATGTGTGCTTTGCTTTACCATTCCGAATTTGGAAGCCAGAAATATGCCTATATGAAGGCCTAACTCAAGGTATTCGCGCCGTTCATCGTACCTATTGTCAGGTGGGCATCTGGACTTTTTGGTCAGTCATGGATTGGGACCCTGTGGATCAAACAACAACATACGCGTAGTTGTGGCTAAGACGGGACATTGCAACATATCACAACACCAATTAACCGCGCTGAAGAGGGCCCGTCTTTACCAGCGTGAGGGGTGTTGCGATCTTGTGAGATGAATGCACTTCGTTGTGATCTGTTGACCTGTTTTGGCGTCGTAGCTAAAGCCTAACAGCCTTACACTCCACAAGATCAGCTACTGCAAAGAGTGGGTGCAACCTGCTTGTTAGGTTTAGGTTCAGAGGCTTAGGTAGTAGATAAAGTACAGGTAAATAAGTAGGTATAGATAGAGGGGTAGGCTTATCTACAACGGAAAAATGTATTATTGGACTCACGCAGACCTACATCTGTCAGGCAACGCTATAATTTAGGATATTATATCCATTTAAATAAGACCTTTATGTTAAGTTTAATTTATTTTATAAAGCAAAAAAAGCCTTATACTTTTTTTTTATATACCGTAAATATAATATTAAATAAATAGTAATATTAATATAGTTATTTAAATATAGTTTATAAAAAAAAAGCAAAAATAGTAAAAATAGCAGGCTAAAGCTAAGGTACTACCTATAAAAAATACTATTATAAAATTTAAAGTAAAAAAGTTATGCTAAAACTTTAATAAAAATTATGTATACTTAAGCTAAATATATATATAAAAGTAAATAAAGAAATCGAAAATTAAACCTATATAATAAAAGATTTATCTGTTTTTTTTATTAATTATATTAATTATACTAACTATTTTAACTATTTTAATTAACTTATAATTAAAAGTAATACTAATAAATAACTTAGCTTTTAAAAAAGTAATTATATAATTATTAAAAATAATAAAAATAGAAAATATTTTTATTATTAATTTAATAAACTTATAAAAAATCTACCTTTTAAAAATATATTATTTAGTTTATTTAAATAATAAATCTTAAAAAAAAAGTAGCTAAATTATTATAAGTTATATAAATAAACTTTAAAAAACTTAAAATTTATAGCTATAAAATTTATTATTTATATAAAAACAATATAGTTAACAAATATATAAAAGCTTTATTAATTATATAAAAGCTATTATAAAGCTTTATATAATAATATAGCTATTAAAAAACTTAGTAATAAGTAATAGATATAGCAAAAGCAAAAAGCGAAAAGTAAAGCTTGTATTAACTTGCCTGAGATAGGCGGCTCGGCAGCAAAATCAGGGATTAGTAACAGAATCAGGAATCGGCGGCAGCAAATTAGCAAAAAATAGCCGGAAATATATCACTAAAATAAAACATAGTATCTAAGTCTTCCTAGATATAGTAAATAAGCCAAAGCCTTAAATAAAACCTTTATTTATAAAAAAAACTTTTTCTCTTAAAACTAGTTTACTATATATAGTATTTATTTTTAAAGCTTTATATTATAATAACTTTTTATTATTATTAACTACTTAATAGCTATATTTATTAACTTTTATAAACCTTAGTATTAAGTATTATAGCAATGTAAAAACATAAAAAGCCTTGCAGAAATATTGTACAAAGATTACAGCGAAGCTAACAAAGCTAGTAAAGCTAGCAGCAAAAATAAAACACTGTACTAGCAACGCCAACAGGGCCAACGAGGCTACAGTATTCGAGGGCGCAGGAGACTTCTCCGGAGCGCGTGTAAGTTGCGCGCGCCGGGCCTTTAAAGATCTGGCAGGCTATTCCGGGCCAAAGGGTGCTTGAATAAAAAGATAAGATGCCCGGTTAACAACGGTCATTTTTGAATGTTCGCCGACCAGTCGCGACATTTCGTCTATTAGGAATTGAACTAACTTGTCGAATAGCTACAGTTGACGTGTTACTAGGGGAGCGCGTTACAAAGTCAGCTCAGTTCCATAGGTTCGATTTCTTTTCAGCGCTGAGAGGTCTTCGCCTCGCGGCTTATTTGCTACCTACGGAACTACCTAAACCATCAACTAAAACATGCCAACGTACCTAATTTTACGACGGTCACACAGCACCTTTTAAAGTACTACACGGGAAGCGGGAGCGGGAATCAAGCCACACAACTCGTTAACAGCACTAGATGGGCTAGCGGCGAGCTAAGAATCGATCTTTGGTAGTAATACGTCCCGATGGAGTTGTCTATCTACCTCTTCGATACCAGTCATCTCTATTGTACAGTTTTAATCTCTGTCGGGAGACATTCAATTTCCTGTATAGGACTGCCGCAAACCGAATGAGAGAGTTGTATACATGAGATAGCACTGTCGTCGTAGCGACGATTTACTTTCTCACCAAGATAAAGTGCAGATTGAACGTGTTCCGCGGTACGATGTAAATATGTAAATTATCTCCGAGGGTTCCCAGCCGCCAGATTTTTCTTGGCGCCCTTGTTGCTGTCTTAATACCCCTTTTTATCCTTACCGCACATTCGCCAACTTGGATTGCCAGAAAAACTATGGCAATAACACTCGCAGCGGGAGACAAGGTGTAACATGGGGCGAGGGTCCTTTGCCGTGCGACACAAGGGCCCATTCGGCTTAGGAATAGCATGTGCTGATTGAGAATAGTGGTGGTCATGGGACAATAGGAAGTTGAGTCGGGCTGATGAAAGATAAAGGAAACAGTGCGACTAGGCTTATTTAAATGCTTGAGGACACTATCGCACGTGCATTTCTCTTCAGCCCCTGCATCTTTAGCAGGCGCTGTGCTCAGTTTCTCTTTTAGCTGTCCTGTATACTTTCCTCATGAGAAAACAGCAATGAATCTTGCCAGAAATTATAGCGAATTGCTAATATACCTAGGTATATATATTAAGGCTGTGTATGGGCTCCGGTGGTGTCGGAGAGTATGTGTTGTGAGCGTGGTGGGGTGTAACGCATCATCTTTTTTCGCGATTCGCGCTACGGCCAGCGTTATGTGGCTAATAATAATAGATGCCATGAATGCCGCACATCGCTAACGACGTTGGTCTGCTACCAGCAGCGAAGATTCCTCTCCTGGTTTTGATTTACGATGCGCATCGTGCAGCCGAATAGTGACAAGACCGATCGCGAGATATGAGTCTCTTCGTTTTTAGAATCTGCCCAATGCCCACACAGTGTGTCTGATGGGGGAAATTTGAAGGCGCAATACAAGGCTGTGTCAATCTCTCGACACGATCTCTCTCCGATTTTACTTCCACATCGTGACCAGTCTCAAGATCGGTCGCTAGAAGTCGTAAGAATGCTCTCACCAGGCACAAATAAGTTACCATCATATGGTACTATAGTGTTATATGTGAGGCCTGTTATTACACGGCAAAGGACCCTCACGGCCGAGACAGCCATCTACGGCCGATGCCGCCGGCGACCTTAAGGATACGAGAGCCTGCTAAACATTCTAATACTGCAAAATACACTCTTCCTATATTGATTCGAGACCCTTAGGAAAGGAAGGATTAGCCGGATGCAGAGAGGGAACTACTATTCCAGCAGCTATAGATAAATAGGCCGAATAGAGCACCTCCAGTATGAAGAAGGGAAGCTATCGGACCTTGAAGACCAAAGAGAATTATAACTTAATTGAATACCTGATTCCAAGCCCTTGATCCAAGCCCTTGTTACACCTGTGGCTATTATGTAAGTAAGCCCGACTGAAAGCCTCCCATTTTTCGACCGGCCAGAGACCCTCTACAGTCATCTACGAGTCCCATTGATATATATAATTCGATAGGACATGTAAGCTGGAAATACCTTGCGAATCGGATGACTTTGCAGTATCAGTATTATTAAAGACTTTTCGTTAACCCCTAGTCTCTAAAACCGGTTAGCAAAACCCCGACATGCAAGCTTAGGAATATAGTTAGAGTATTAAAACAGAGCATGCCATATATATAACCGCACTCTAGAGACCTTATCAGGCATTTTATAGAGATTTAATAGAATTGTTAAAATAGATTACTTTTAAAAGTATTTGCAAAAAAAGTAATTTATTTATAAATAATAGCTAAAAGCTACTATAATTAAAAAGAAGCTAATAATATAAAAGTAAAAAAAATAGCTAAATATATAGAAAAAGTAACAAAAAATTAAAACATACTTTTTAAAATAGCTTAAATTAAGCTACTAGTTTAGCTACTAAATAATTTACTTATTATTTTATTTTAATTTTTTTTAGTTAAATTAAATAATATTTTAACGTTTATTTAACTTTTTAATAACTTTTTTTTAATATAATTTATATAGTAAATAATAATAATTTAGTTAGAATTAATAAATTTTTTACTATTTTAGCAATAATATTAGCTAATAAGTTTTTTAAACTTATTTAACTATAATAAAAGCTTTTATTTATAATAAATTTATTAAATAGTTATTTTTTTTAAAATAGTATTAACTTTTTTTATAGCTTTAATTTATATTTTATATTAAGCTTAATTTTTTTATTTTTTAAGTATAATAAATAAAAGTTTATAAGCTAAATTAAGCTAAGTTTTATTAAGCTATTAATATAGCATTTAAATTTAGCTAGTAGCTATTTTATAGGTTTAATTTATATTATTAATACTTTTTATAAAATCTAAATTTATAATATTTTTATATTAATTTTCTTACTTATACTTTTTTGTTATAAATTCTAGCTTATATTACTTATAATATATTTATTTAGTAAAAATAGAAATAAAAGTTATAAATTTATATTTTTTTAATTTTTTATAGCTTAAGCTATATAGTTTAAATTATTTAGCTCTAAATTAATATTATTTTTATTATTATTTTATAAAAAGGCGTTTAATTTTATAATAATAGTTTATAATAGTTTTTATAATTTAGATCTAAGTTTTAATAACTTTTTTAATAGTTTAAGCAATAGCATTAATATTTTTTTTTTCTTTTTAGCAAAAAGTTTTATTAATTTAGTATATCTATATAATAAAACATATATAGTTTTTTTTACTACTTTAAAATTATTTAAAAAGTTTTTAACTTTTTTTATAAATAATATTTTTATAATTTATTTAATCTGCTTAAATAGCTATTTATACTATAACTAATTATTTATTATGTTATACTTTTTTAATAAATAAAGTAATACTGCTAATTAATTAATAAAGTAAGCAATATATATAATTATAAAAAAACTATAAGTTTATATATTTTATAATTTTTAGTTATAAAATATTATATTAATAATTTTTTTTAAAGCTAATAATAAAAAAAATCTTACTATATATAATTTAACTAACTTTTTTAAATTGTTTTATAATTTATTTAAAATATAAAACAAAAAGTTAAAGCAATATATAAATTACTTTTTATAATTTATTAAAACTATATACTAATAAGCTACCAAATATATACTATAAACTATTATTTAAAACTTAATAATTAAAATATAGTTTTTTAATAGCAATTATAAAACTTAAAAATTATATTAGCTATTTTTTTAATAAAATTTTTAAATACTAGTTTAATTTTTATATAAAGTATTTATAGTTTATTTAGCTAAAAGTTTATAAAAAAAGCGTTAATTATTTTTAATATTTTTTTTTGGCTTACTAATTATATTTTTTAATTTATATAATACTAGCTACTAAATATTTGCTTTTAAATATTTTTTAAAAAAAATCTTAACTATTATTATTTAAGTTTTATACTTTTTAAAAAAACAAGTATGCTTTTATTAGCATTATATATTCTTAAGTAATATTATATTTTTTTTAAAACTTTTATAGCTAAAAAAGTAACAAATAATTTAGTATATTTGCTTTATTAAAATAATAAATTAAAATTAATTATTTAAAGTTTTAATATATTTTAAATATTTAAATTACTAAAAAGCTTTTATTATTAATTAAAGTACTAAAACTTAGTATAAATAAAAAAAGGTTTAATTTAAATAATAAAATAAATAAGTTGTTTAGTTTAAAATAATTAAAAGCTAATAATACTTTTATAAATAGCTTGCTAAAATATATTTTATATAGGTTTTTTTAAGCTTTATTTAATATTAAAAGACTTTTTATTTTATTATTTTGCAGATATAATTAATAACTAAATTAACTAGTTTTTTGCTTTAAAATCTTTTTATTTTAAATATTTAAGCAGCTTTATTTAGCTTTTAAAGTAGTAAATATAGGTTAATTAAGCAGCAAAAACCGCTATTTTAAAACTTGCTTTATTTTACTATAGTTAATATTTATAAACAAATAAAAAAAGAAATTATATTAATTAAGTCTTTTAGCTATATAGCTTATAAATATAAATATATACTACTATATTTTAGTAATAATTTTTTATTTTTAATTAAATTAATAAAATAAATAATATATTTAATAATATAAATAATAATTAAGTACTAGTATAAATAGCTATAACTAGTGTTATATTTGCTGCTTAATACTACTAGTTTTATACTATTTTTAATATTTATTATAATAGCTTTATTAAAACGCTATATAAAATTAATTAAGGTAGTAAAAGTATTTATAAATGCTTTTTTAATAGCTATTTTTTTATACTATAAATTAGTAATTATAATACTGCTATAATTTTACTAAATATTAATTAAAATATAATTTTATATTAAAGCAAAATATTAATTAAAAGCTTTAAATTCTATTTCTGCTATTTTTTTTATATATTTAAAGTTATTTAAAAAATTATAGTTTTATATATATAAAAAAAAAAAAGTATATTTATAAAAATATTTTTGGCATTAAAATATTTAATTAAACAATTAACTTATATAATATACTTAATTAATAGTAACTATATTTTCTTTTTTTTCTTTTTAATTAGCTTTTTATAAATTGCTATTAAAAGGTTTTAAAAATTGGTATTACTTACTTTTACTACTTTTATTTCTATAGCTATATTTAATAGTTTAACTATTATTATTTTTTAAAGCTTTAAGCTTTATTATAATAATAATAATAATAAAAATAATATATAAAATATAAAAAAAAAAATATTAATTTAAATATCTAAATACTTAAAGAATATATAGTATATATATTATATCTTTTTATATATAATATAACTAAAATAGTAAAAATAGTTTAATTAAAAAAAGAAAAAAAAAATTAAAGTATTTTTTAGCTAAAGGTTTATTAGTAAGTTATTTTTTAATTTAATTTTTTTAGATATTATGTTTTTTTTTAGTACTACTATTTAAGCTATTTATTTATTTAATAGCTTTAAGCTTAATATACTACTTATATTTAGCTAAAATAGTACCTAAATAAAAAAATAGCTTTATAAATAATTATTTAAGCTTTTTAGCATAATTATACTAGATAAGTTAGCAGATATAATAGCTTTATATAGCTTTTTTTATTAAGCTTAAGCTATTTTTTATTAAACTTTTTATTTAAATTAGCTAATAGTTATTTTTTTTATAAGTTATTATTATATTAGTATTTTACTTAAACTATATTATTTATTATATATTTTAATTATTTGCTATTTATTTTAATATATTTTTAGGTTTATTTTTGCTAAATTAATTAAATATTTTATTTATAATATAGTTACTTATAGCTTTTTTTTTAAGAACTTTTTTTGTTTTTATTTATATTTTCTTTTAATTAAAATTTAGCTATTCTAGCTTATTTTAACTATATTATATTATATTTTATTTTTTAACTTTTTTGCTATTATATTTAAAAATAGATTAAATATTTATTTTACTAATAAAAAGGTGCTTTTGTAGTATTAAAAAGTTTTAAAACTATATTGTTGCATTAGTTTACTTATAGTTTAAAAATTTAAGCATTTTTCTAATATTAAAAAAGTTTAGCTTATAAATAAAATAGTTATTAAGTTATAATATACTTTTATATAACAAACTATAAAAACAATTTATTAATTATACTTATTTTATACTAACTATTTATACTATAGTTTTTTAAAAATATAAAAATCTATATTTTTAGTAGTACTATTAAAAGAATATATATTTATTAGTTAATTAGTTTTAACTTTTATTTTAAACTAGGTATTATAAAACCTATTAAAGATTTTATTGCTTAAGTTAGCACTAATAAAACTATTTTTTAACTATTATACCTTAAAGCTTATAAAAGTAGCTTTTAAAATAATTATATTATTTTATTGCTTTATAATTATTATTAAGCTAAAGCTTTTTATATTTAATAATTTAGCTTTTTTAATTTTATTTTTTATAAAACTTATAAATGCTAAATTTTTTAAAGTTATTTTAATAGTTATACTAGCATATAACCTTTCTTTAAATATATTTTAGTTTTTAGTATTACTAGTAATACTTATACTAACTATATATATAGCATTTAAAAAGTTTATTATACTTAGTATAATAATTATTTAGCTTTAAATTAGCTAAAAGCTTAAAAATACAATATTAAAATTTTTTTTTTTATTACTTTTAAAATAAGTTTACTAATTATTAAATTATTTAGCAGTTAACTTTAATATACTATTTCTTGTTATATTAAAAATGCTAGGTTTTTTAAAGCAAAAAGTTAATTTATATAATTAAAAGTTTAAAATATATTTTCTGCGTTAATTTTTATTTTTTAAAGCAAATTAGTATAAAAAATAAAAAAAACAAAAATAAAACAATTTTTTTTTTTGTTTTTTCTTTTCTTATTTTTGCTTTTTTATTTTTTTTTTTATAGCGCTAGCTTTTTTACTTTTAATTTTTAATACTAACTATATTTATTTTTTAAATATTTTTACTTTATAAACTTAAAAAAAATTATACTATATATATAGTATATAAAAAAAAAACTTTTTTTTTATTTTAAGCTTTATAGCTTTATAAGTTATTAAAAAATCTATTAATATAATTACGATATAATCTTTAATAAAATTGTTGTTTAATTAGATTTTATTTTAGCTATTATTTATAATATTTTAATTATTTATAGTTTTAATATTAATAGATTTTATTTGCTTTTTTAGCTGCTTTTTAATTGTTTTTTTAATTAATTTTTTTATATTTTTATTTTTTTTAACAATTATTTTTACGTTTTTATATAAGTTAAAAATATTATTAAAGTTTTCTATTGTTTAAATATTATTATTTAAATTTTAGAGCTTCTAATAGCTCTTTTTATTTTTTATAAAAGCTTAAAATTATTTAAAATAAAAAGTACTATTTAATAGTATATTATTTAAATTTATAAGTTTATATTAGCTATAGCTAAAGCTTTTTTTAATTTTATAAGGTTTATTTTATTAGTATAGCAATTTTTTATTATTGTTTATATTAATATTAAACTTAATATTATATAAAAATATAAAGTTTTTCTTTTTTAAAAGCGCTTTAATTTTATAAATGTTTTATTAATTTCTATATTTTGTTACTACTTTTTATTTTTAAATAATAATAGTTCTAACTTTATCGATATTTTTTTTATATTATTTAAGTTACTTAATTTAAAAAGTTATTATATTATTAAAAGTTTAAGCCTTATTTTAATTAAAGATTTACTATAATAATACAATATTTTTAATTAGCATTATTAATATATAGTTATAAACTATTTTATAAATATTATAACTATAATATTAAATAAATATTTAGTTAGCCTAAATAACTAAATTTATATATATTATTTAAGCTTTTTTAATACTATTTATTAACTTTATATAGCTTTTTTTAAGTTAGCAATATTTGCTTTTAATAAGTTTTTATATTTATAAATAGTATATTAAACTTAAAATTAATTTATAGCTTAAATATTTAGCTGCTTTTATAACCTCTTTTTTAAATTTTAATTTATTGTTATATTTAATTTAAATAAGCATTTTATATTGCTTAACAATTTTTTTTTTAATAAATTTTTAAACTGTTTTTAATATAGCATTTTTAAAAGCTTTAGCTTTTAAAAAGTCTAAAAACTTATAATAAGCTTTATAAATATATTTAAACTTATTTTATATAAATATAATTTATATATTAATAATTTATAAAACTAAAAGTTTTATTAAAATATTTTACTTATATTTTTTATTTTACTTTTTATTTTATAATTTTTAATATTAAAAGTATAATTTAATTGCTTTATATATATTTCTATATAAGCTTTTTTAATAGTAAATTTAAAAAATCTGTTATATTATAAAATCTTTTTTTTTATAAGCAAAGCTAGTATATATTTTTTTAATTATTGCTTTTTTTTATTTTTAAGTATTTATTATATACTAGAGCTAATTTCTACGATTTAACTGCTGCTATAAAGTATTATATTATATAAAAAATTTAACTACTTATTTTTAAAAATTCTATTTTTTTTTAGTATTTATAAATTATTGTAGCATTATTTTACTTATTAAATATTAAACAACTTATTAACTTTAGTTTGTTTAATTTTATAAAAGTAATAATATTAGCTATTTATAAATATTATTAGCTATTTTTTCCTTACTTTAGCTAAATTTATTATTATTAGCTTTTATAATAGCAATATTTAGCTATAGCTTATTTTTTATTTTTTTATTTTTAGTAATTAATATTTAAAAAATAAACTATTAATTATTAATATTAGCTAAAAATTTAAATTATTATTATATAAAACTAAAAGTTAATAAACTTTTTAATATTGCTTTTTTATTTTTTATTAATTTTGTTTAAAAGTTCTAATAGTTTTTTAAATAATTTATTTATTGCTATATACTTTTTTTTAAATATATAATAAATATTAAAATTAAATATTTTAATATAAGCTATTTATTTTATAAATATTATATTAAAAAGTATAAAAAAGCTATTGTTAAACTATATAATAAATATTTTAGCGTTTATTTTAAGCTAAAAATATATTTTATATAAATAGTTTTAAAGTTTATATAGTATTTTTATAATTTTAAAGTACTTTTTTTAGTAGTATTATAGTTAAACTTTAAGCTTTTTTAGCATTTTAATTTATATTTTGCTAGCTTAACTTTGTTTTTAAATTTTTAATAAAAAATTACTTTTTATTTTAGCTTTAAAATATTAACTTTAAGCTAAATTAAGCCTTTTTTATAATTAAATATTATAAATAAAAAAGTATAAGTTAAAATATCTTTTAATTAAATTATAACTTATAATTAAGGCTTTTTAAATATAAACTTTTATTTTTTATATAATAAAATTATTAAAAGTAAAACAATAATTATATAGCTTTTAATTTAAATATAGTAATAAACTATTATTTTAAAAAATATTTATACTTTTATTAAATTTTAATAAAGTTTTTATTTTTATATTTTAATAACTTTAGCTTTAATTAATTATTAGCTATAAGTGCTATATATATAGCTTATAATTTTAGTAAATATTTTATACTATTTATTTTTAATATTACTAGTAGTTAAATTTAATAACTTAAAATTAAATAATATAATATTAATATTTTTAATATGTTTTATTATAAATTATTTAATTTTTAAAGTAATTTTTTAATTTTTATATTTTATAATTAGACTTTTAATTATAACGTTATTAAAAAAAGCTTATATTTTTTTAGCAAGATATTATATAGTATTTTAAATAGCACTTAAAAAAACTAAGCAATTAAATTTATATATTCTTAAAGTAATATAGTTATTTAAAAAAAGCTTATTAGTATTATAAAAGCTATTATTATTTTATTATAAATAAATAAAAAAACTTAATTATAACTAGAAAATAAATTTATTATAAAAAGTATTTTATATATAATATATTTTTTAGCAAATTTATTATAACTTTATAGTAAGCTTATATTTTTAATAAAAACTTTGTTTAGCTTAATAATTAAATTAATTAATTAAAAGCCTTTATTAAGTTTTTTAATAATAAATTAGGCGTTTTAGTATAAAAAGTAAGCTTTTTTTAAAATATTATTTTTAAGTTATATTTAAAGTATTTTTATTACTTTTTTTTTTAATAAGCTAAAAATTAAAATACTTTTTGCTTATTATACTTTATAAAGTACCGTTTTAATTTTATATAATAATATAATTTTATTGTTTAGTTTTCCTATTTTGTTAAAATTTTATGCTAGTACTATTTTTTTTTTAAATAATATTTTAAGTAGTACTACTTTTTTTAAATTAGTAAGCTTTATTTTTTTTAAGTCTTTAATAATTATTTTTAATTTTTCTATTATTAGCTTTATTTTTTTAAACTTTTTGCTAATTTATAGCTAAATATTAATATAAATTTTATTTTAAGCTGCTTTTTTTGCTTAATAGTTATTAAATATTTTTTTTTTTAAGTAAGCTTTTTTTAATTAAATATTTTAAAAAGTATAATTTTATTAAAAGAGATATTATTTTGCAAATTAATCTTTTTAGCCTTATTTTTATATATTATATTAATAAATACTATATAACTATTTTTTTAAATATATTATTAATATATAAAGTTATTAATTTTATTTTAAATAAGCTATTTATTTTTTATATTTTAAAGCATATTTTATATTATAACTTTTATTATATTTATAAATTAATTATTTATAAAAACTACTTTTACTTTTTTATTATTATTAAGCTTTAATTTTTTTATAAAGATTTTGCAAGCTAAATTAACGTTTTTTTTATTTTCTAAATTACTATTATCGGTTAAAAGGTTTAATATTAAAGATAAGTTATAAATGTTTATTAAAATTTCATTTTTTTAAAGGTAGTAAGCTAAGGTATTAGCTGCTCCAACTTTTTAAAAATTTTGTTAATTTTTTTTTTTAAATTATTATTTAAGTTTAAGCATAAAAAGCCTTTTATTGCTATTTATTTAGCCTTTTAATTAACAAATAGTATTTAATTTTCCAATAGATTAACAATTTTAAATAGGTTTATATTTAGTAACTCTTTTATTATTAATATAAAAATAGAAATTTTTATTTTTTTAAACTTTATATTATATATAAAGTAACTATTGCTATAATATAAAGATATTTAAGTTTTTATAACAAAGTTTATATTTAATAGTAGTAAAAATATAGCTAATTTATAATTTATTATATATAATAATAAGTTAATAAACTTTTTTATAAAGTAAATATTAGTTTTAATTACTTTATTATATATAATTTTATATTTTTAGCTTATAAATTCTTTTTAGTATAATTTAGTTTACTATATAAAAATGCTATACTTTTTAATATAGCTGCTAATTAAAATGCTTAACTATGCGCTAATATTAATAATTTTTATAATTAGCTTATTAATGCTACTATAACTAATAATAACTATAATTTTTAAATATAATTTAATATAATTTAAATATTTTTTAGTACTACTAATATTATAAAAATCTAAAAAATAAGTAGCTTTTAATACTATTTCTTTTAAATATAAAATTAAATTATTATAATATTAAAAGTTTATTTATTAAACGTTTTTTTGCTAAAATAAAAAATATTGTTAAAGTTTATTTTAATTATATTACCTTTTTTAACTTTAATATTTTTAATTATTTTGCTAACTTATTAAATAAGGATTTTTTTAAAACTTAGTATACTTTTAATAAAGTTTTTAATAATAATATTAGCTTTTTTGTTTAATAGTTTGTTTACTTTTTTTTACTAGGCTTTTTTGCTTTTAGCTTATACTTTAAAAATAAGTATTAATAAAAAAGTTATTAATAAGGTTTTAATTTTATTATTGTTTAATTTAACTACTTAATTATTTAAAGGTATATTTATGTTTATATTTATTGTTTTTTAAACTTAAACTTAAATTAAATTACTAATTTATACTTTTAGTTTTAGTTTTTAATATAGTACTTCTTTTATTTTATATTTTAAAACCTTTTAAGTATAATTTACCGCTAAAATATTAATTTTAAAGCTTTTATTTTTAAATATATAGCTAAATAAAGCTTTATTGCCGTTATTATTAATTATAGCTTTTTAAATAAAATTTATTATTTAGTCTAAATTAATATAACTTCTTTTTTTTTAGTTAAATAAGTCTTTTTTTTTATATATAAAAACTTTAATTATATTAACTTTAGTAGCTTTTTATACTAATAATTTTACTTTTAAGATATTTTTAATTTAAAAATTCTTAAATTATATAATTTAAAAAATATAGCTTATAATAGTTTATTTAGCTACTTTAATATCTAAGTCTTTTTTAATAAGGTTTTTTTTTAATAGTTATATATAAGCTTTTTATTTTAAATTAGCATTATTTGCTAGCACATTTTTATATATTTAATATAATATTTATATTATTATTTTTTTTTAGTACTTTTTTGCTATAATAACTTATATAAATACTTTAATATATTTAAAAATTAAAGCTAAATTTTATTTACTAAAGTATTATTTTTTATTTTAATAAATAATTTTTTTTATAGCTATTTTTTTAGTATAATTATATTTTATTAAAAAGTATTCTTTTTATAAATAGTTTTAATAAATAATATTATTTTTATTTTTAAATGCTTTAAATTTTTTGCTTTATTTTTGCTAGTAATTACTTTAACTTATTAAATTGTTTACTTATATTAACGTAAATATATTTATAGTAAGCTTATTATTTAAAATATTTTATTAATTTTAATTAGGCTAACTTTATTAGTACTATAAATTAAGTTAATATAATTTTAAAAGCATAAAATATTTAAACTATAAAAGTACTTAATATTTTTAATTCTATAAAATTATATATTATAAAAGTTATAATTAGTTATTAATTTTTTTAGCTTTTATTATTATTATATTAACTTAATTAAGCTTAATTTTTAATTTAGCAATTTTTTTTATTAATATATTAATTATTTTATTAGTATTATATATAGAAATACTTTTTTTTACAAGCTTTATTTTTTAGCTACTTATATTAACTATTTTTATTATAAATATAAGTATTATTTTAGCTTAATAGCTAAAAACTTTAAAAACTTAAGCTATTTTTTAATTATTAAAAAAAGTAAACTATTTTACTTTTTTTTAATTATTAGTTATTTTTTTATATTATTTTTTATAGTTTTATAATTAGGCTTTTAAATTAATTTATTTTATAAAAAGGCTTTAAAAATTGTTATAGTTTATTTAAAAAATATTATTATAATTTAAAGCTTACTATTTTTTAAAAATTTTGCTAATTATTGCTAAATTAAGTTTTTTAATTAATTTTTTAATATAAACTTTAAATATTATAGCTTTTATTATTTTTTTTAGCTATAATATATATAGTTTATACTTTATAAAATATATTTTAAAATAAAATATTTTATTTTATTTTTTTAATACTTT
>MU396929.1:0-17088 GCA_022578855.1 Nemania serpens | reverse complement strand
TAAACTTATTTTTTAAAATTTTAATTATTAATTTTATTATTAATATTATTTTAATACTTATTACTATATTTTTTTATTAGCTTTTTTAAACTATATATTTAATATTAAACCTTATAATTAATAACTTAAAAATAAATAAAAACTTTATTTAAAATATTATACCTATTATAAAATATTATAATAAGCTTAAAAATAATTAATGTAATAATAAATAGTAAATATAGCCTTTTTAGTTAAAAAATTTCTTTTTTAATAATAGGTTTTTTAATTTTAAGTTTTTTTAACTAGCTATTAATATTAAAACTAAATTAATATAAAGCTTTTTTTTTAGTTTTATTAATTAGTTAAACTAAAGTTATTATAAATATATAATTTTCTATTTTAAATAGTTATAATATATTTATTATAATATATTTGTTAATATATAAATAAATATTTACTATTTTAAAAAATAAAACGCTTTTTTAGTATATAAAAAAAAGAAAAACAATTTTAATAAAGCGTATAAACAAATATTAAGCTATTACTAGATTTTAAAAACCTTTTATTTTACTTTAATTACTTATAAATAATCTTTATAATACTTAGTATATATAATAATATTAATAATTTTATAAAGCTTACTTTATATTTTATATAAAATAATAATAAAAAAAAGAAAAATTATTATTAAATTTTAATACTAAGTTATTAAATAGTTATATAATTTTTATTGTTATAATAAATAGCTACTTTTTAAATAAGTAATTAAACTATAGCTACTTTTTTAAGCTTTTTAATATATATAATAATATTTTCTTTTAGCTAAAATAGTTTTAAATATTTGTTTTATTATTTAAAGCTAGCTATAAAAAAGCATATTATATGAAAAAATCGTACTATTAAAATATATATTATAGAATTTATATTTAATAGTTAATATATAAACAAAATAAGTTATACTTATTTTAATTTTAATAAAAATTATAAAAATAATAATAATAAACTATTTTATATTAGAAATTTAATTTTTTTTATTTTGCATAAGTATACAAAAAAGATTTTATAAGCAGAATCTTTATTTATTAAGGCAATATTTTATAAATAAGCTATATATTTTTTTAACTTAAAGAAAAACTAATTGCTGCTTATAATAATATATAACTGTTTAATTAAAAAATATTACGCTATATTGTTTAAATATATAATATATTATATTTTAATATTACTTTAAATTTTTAAAAAGGCTTTAATTATTTAATGATTTTTAAGCTAAGCTATATAACTAAGCTTTTAATTTATTAATTTGCTTTATATAATTATAGCTAAAAAACTATAACTTTAATAATAAAGCTAAACAAACTACGCTTATTTAAGTTAAAACTTAAAATATAAAATCTTAATAAACTAGCTAAAATATTTATATTATATACTGTTAAATATAATAGCAATAAACTATGCCGTTATAATAAATATAACATTTATATACTATTTTAGTTAATATTTAAGCAGCTATTTTAACTAAGCTAGCTTTATATATTATAGCTAATTGTAATAAAAAAGAAAAAAAAGCTAAAAAGCCGTTTTAGTCTTAAAAAAACATAAAATAAGAAAATTAAAAATAATAATAATACTTATAATATTATAAAACTATGGTTTAAAGTAGCTATATATTAAACAATATAATTAGCGCTTAATAATAATAGTTTTATTTTTAATATTAATATTAAGTATAGCTAAATATAATAAGCTATAATTTTATAAATATTTATTTTTATTTAAAAATATAAAAATAAAAGCTTTAAGTAGCTAAAAACTATTTAGTAATTTTTTATAAAGCTAAGCCTATTTTTATAATATTATTTATAGCGTCTTTTTATATAAGCATTTTGTTAAACTAAAATATATTTTATAGCTATATAACTATATATAATAGCTTAAATATAACTTTAATAATAGTACTAAAAATATATAAATAGCTTTTTGCTAGCTTAAAAATTTATTATTTATTACTTTTTAGTATAATAATTATATTAGTAGCTTTAATAATATAAATACTATTACTAGCTTTAAAAGTAATAAATATTTAAATAGCTTTTTAAGCTTTATATTTAATAATAATAATAAAGTAAGCATAAATATATAAATACTAAATTTAAGCTATAATTTTAGTACTATTTTTATAAATTTATACCTTTTTATATTAAATTTAATTTATTTTATAAAGTAAAAAAAGCTTTATACTCTTTTTTTATTTATTATAAATATAATACTAGATAAATGGTAATATTAATATAGTTATTTAAATATAGTTTGTAAAAAAAAAGCAAAAATAGTAAAAATAGCAGGCTAAAGCTAAGGTACCGCTTATAAAAGGTGCTATTGCAAGGTTTAAAGCAAAAAAGTCATACTAAAACTTTAATAAAAGCTGCATACATATACTTATACCTTTTTAAAAGCGTTTTTATAAAATATAATACTAGTTTTTACCTTTTAGGCTTTATTTTTAATAATAAAAATATAATAAATAAATAAGTATAAATAATAAAAGCTTAAAGCGCTAGCTTTTATACCGCTTTTATAAACTTATATTTAAATAGTATTTTTATATTATAAAATAATATTTGCTAGTTTTTTTATAGAAAAAACTTATTTTAAAATATAAAATACCTAAACTAAATAGCTTATAAGATATTTAAAATATCGGTAATACCTAATATAAAATCGTAAACCTTTTAGCATAATATAAGCTATATAGTAAACAATATATATAATATTAAATATAAAACAAAAATAATTAGTTTGTAAGCTTAGCTATTTTAACAGAATAAAAAGCGCTAGCATATAAATTAATTAAAACGCTAAGCTACCTTATTTAAAAAAGTTTACAAGTTTTATTAAAACTTTAAATTTAAAGTATACTTTATACTATAAAATAGAAATTGTTTTTACTTTTATAACTTTTAATATATAGCTTTGCTTAATTATTTATAAATTATAAGTATATAAAGTTTTACTTTTTTTAAAAAACAACTAATAAGTTTAAAGAAAAAGTTATTTTATGTTAATTATTTATAAACTAGATTTTAAGTATAAAGTTAATTATAATAGTTATAAAAAAAACTATAACAAATTTACTTTATATTACTTAAAAAATATAAGTAATATATAAAAGGTTTTTAATTTATAAGTAATAATAAATAAGTTAACTATATTATTTATTAAAAAGTTTTAAAAAAGCTTTTACTACTAAGAAATAATTAATAAAAGCGTTATATATTAGTTTTAATTAAATAAGTATTTTAATAAAAATATAAAATAAATAGCTAAAAAACTAAAAAAGAATAAGTAAATATATAAAGAATTTACTTATAATATATATATATATATATAAGAAATATAAGTTAGCGCTAAAACTACTATAGCTATTTTAGTTACTTATTTTAATTTAGGTAGTATAAGTAAAAAGATTTAAATAGTAATAGTAGTTTTATATTTACTGCTATATATAAAGCCTATTTTTATTTATAAACAAATAAAATATCAATTTAAATATTAAATATAATTAAGCTTAATAAATAGAATACTACATTAACTACTAGCTATATAGTTTATTTATTTAAAAAGTTTAGCTTACTTAGCATATATACTATAAGATTTGCTTTCGTTTTAATTTTATAATTGCAGTATAAAGAGCAGGATATATAGGTAATTAACTAGGCTAACTTACATAAAAATAAAAGAATAACTTATTTTAACGTTAGTAAACTGCTAAGTTATAGCAGTTTTACTAGCAATAAAAAGTAGCATTATAAGTAATAATAAAAAGTATTTATAAACAATTAGCTTAAAAGTAAGCTAAGCATTTATATTTTTTTATAAAAGTAGTTTAGCAAAAAAAAAAAGCTATTATTATTAGTAATTACTTTAAAGTATATAGTAATATTATATTAGCGGTAAAAGTAGTATAAGCTACATTTTTTATAAAATCGGTTTCATATTCTATAGCGCTTACTAGCTTGGCTTTTTAGAAAAGGTCTTATATACTATTTAAAACTTTGGCGTAAAAGTAAGCAGAAAGCTTTAAATAGCTTTTATGCTATATTAAATGCTATAAAAATAAAAAAAATAAAATAAAGGCAGACTAAGCAATATTTACCTTTTCGTTAAATAAACTAAAAAGAAGCAAAAAGCTAGTTATTACTAAGCCTTAATAAAGCTTAAGCAGAAAATAATACATAATTAATTAGTATATAAAGTTTATAAACTATAATACTACTTAGTAATTTTAATTAAAAGGCAAGCTATATTTAAAGCATACTTATTAATTAACGCTTTTAAAAAGTATAAATAGTTAAGCTTATATTACTAAAAAATAAGAAATACTTGCTATTAATTATATTAAAAAGCTAAAATTACAAATAAAAAGTATATTAAAAATTTTAAAAGTTATACTAACTATTATTACTAGCAAAAAAGAAATAAGTATATTAATATAAAGTAGTTTTTTTTATATTTTAAATTAAAGTACTATTTTTACTAGTATTTACTAAAACAGAAATACTTTTAAATAGTATAGCATTAAAATAGATTTTAAATTTTAGTAATATTTTGCTTTAAAAAGCTAAAAGAATTACCAAAAATATAATAGCTAATAAAATATAAAAACATATTATTACTATTAACTAGTAAATAAATTTACTATTAATATAAAATATATATTAGCTATAATAGTAGCTTAAGTAAATAACAATTTTTTTAAAAAACTAAAAGCTTAAGCTAACATTTAACTATTTTTAAATAATTTAATTAAATATAACGTACTACTATATATTATAGCTTTTATAGTACTATTAAGAAATATTTTTAGCTAAAACTATATTAGTAATTATAAATATTTAAAAAAGTATAATATGCTATTTTTTAAAAACAAAAAAGAGAAAGATTTGCTAATTTTATACTAGCTTTTTTATTACAATATGCGCTTGCATAAACGAGGTTAAATTAGCTATAAAAAATAAACAAAAAAAAATCAGAAAATAATAAAGCATACAATATACTAAATTAAATCTTATATATAATTATTTAAATCTAATAAACTATTAATAATTTAAAAAAGGTATAAAGGCATTTTCTTATACTATAATTTATTACTTAAAGCTTATAATAAGTTAGCCTAAAAATAGTAACTAAAAAATAAACTAGCTAGTAAAAGATTATAGCTTATTTATAGTTTAATTTATAGCTAGTTTTTAAAGTTTAATAAAGCAAAAGTTTTTAAAAGCTTAAGCATTAAAAAGTAAATAAAAAAGCTAATATAATATACTCTTTCTATTTTTTATAATTAAAACAAACTTTATAAATAATATTTATCTAATAGTTTATTAAAACTTATATATAATATTTTTATTTATATTAAAAATATATAAAGAAAATTCTAATATAAAAGAAATCAAAATTAATAAGCGAACTAAAAGCTTATATTATTAAAATACTTACTAAAAATTCTGAAATATTATAATATAATAAGCTTTTTTTTATTCTGCTAGTATTAGGTATAACGCTTTTATTACTACTATTACAATAGTATATACTATAGCTTAATTTAGCTTTTGTTTTAAAAGGTGTAAAAGAAATTACTTATAAGTCCAAAAATTAAATTAAAATACTTTATAGCTATAATAACAGGTTATAAAAGCAGGCCAAAAAACATAAAAAAAGAAAGTCTATAAACTGTTAAACTATTAAGTTTTTTGCCTAATAAAACAACTATTACCTTTAAAAAATTAAGCGGCAAGATTAAAAAATAGCAGATATAGCTAAATATATTGCTACTATATTTAAAAAGTTTAAGTATTATAGGTAAAATAATCTAGGCAAGCGTTATAGTGCCGTTAATAATAACACTAAAATAAACGAAATAATCTATATATATTATAACATATAAGTATAAAACTAAATCTAGGCTGTTTATACCGCTTTAGTTTAACTTTACTTAAATCTTAAGTTTTAGCTATTATTTATTTTAGCGCATGAAAAACTAGATAGCTCGCCGAATTATAAAGGTTTTAAAAAATAGCTTAATTGCTTAATTAGTAATAAATATAATAAAACATTTAGTAATTATACGGTTTTATATAGTGCTTTATATATTCTACTTTATTTAAATAAAGGTTAGCTTTTTATAAACTATAAAAAGAAATAAAATAAATTATTTTCAATATTATAAGCTATAGTTTTTTTTTTATAAAACAGCAAATAATTAAAAAAAAATAAGTAGTACTTAAATAAGTTTAATAAGCTTAGATTAACACGCTTTCTATTTAATTTAAAAAGTTTTTATATTTATTAAATACTATTAGTATTTATATATAATAAGAATTATTAAAGCTTAAAGGTTTTCGCTTTTTATGTTTTTTTATTCTCCTTTTTTTATAGCTTACTATTGTTATTAAAAAACGCTAAAGCTAACCTTTCTTTATTAAAATCTAGGATTTCTGTATTAGTAGCCTAGTTTTTTTCTTTAAGGAAGTTTTTCTTTTTTTTGGCGAAATTTTCTAGTTTTTTTACAAGGCTATATCTTTTAACAATCTCCTCGATGCTTATAGCTCTTAAAGCGTGCGCGTTATCTCTTCATAATACTTTAAAGCTAGAGTTACTTTATTGTAAAGTTAGCCTTTTTAGCTTATATTTTAAGTTATAAATGCAGGCTTATCTAACTTATACTACAGCTATTTTCTTGTTAAAATAAAGTCTTATTATAAAAAATAGTATAATATAATATTATATTAACTTATTTAAAAAGTTAAAAACTATAAAAATATAAATATAAAAAAAACTAGGTTATATATATATATTTAAGTAAAGTTAGCTTCGTATAGCTTAAATATTAATACTAAGGTTTTTTTATATAGCATTTATTTTCATACTTTTTTAAGCTATACTAGGTTTTTTATTAGCTAACTTTTATTATATAATTTAATTATTCATTATTTCCTTTTTTTAAACTATTTCTATTTAATCTTATGGTTTATTAACGGGTTTTAGGCTTACTAAAAAGTTTTAGTAAAAAAAAAAGGTTTTTAAAATTATGCTGCTTGTTTTATTATATTTAAAACGTACTTATTATAAACTAGTAATTGTTTTTTAAGCCTAGTATTATTTAAAATGCTTTAAAAAGTTTATGTAGTAATACCTTTGTTAAATTATTTATAACTTATTAAAAAAACGGTATATAATAAATATTAATTAGTTTTTTTTAACCTTTTTTTTAGTAAAGTGCTACTTAATATTAATATATTTAGATTTTTTATAATATATAAGATTTTTTATTAAAGCTATAGCTTTTTAATTATTATTAAAAATTACTATTATTAAAAGCTTTTTTATTTTAAAGCTCTTTTATATATTATTTAAAAGTTTTTTAAGCTATATTACTTTTTTTATAGCTTATATTTAAGCTATATATTTAGCCTTATAGGTTAATAATCTAACTAATAGCTACTACTATTAAGATTAAAAATAAAGCCGGTTGTTAATTTTTTTAACTTAAAATTCCTAGCTTAATTAGTATTTAAATAATTAGTAAAAAGTTTAATTAAGTTTTTATATTTTAGCTTGAAATTAATAGTACTTTTTAGATATTTTATTATTTTGTTAACTATTTAAATATAAATTTTAATAAGATTTATAAAATATCGGCTTAAAAAAAAGATAATAAAATCTATATCTAGTTTAATACTTAGTATAGCATATATAAATAATTTAATTACTTTAGTATACTATTGCTTAATTTTTAGCTTTGCTATATATATAGCTAGTATTAACGGAATTTTTAACGTTAAATTTATTAGAGTTACTATAGGTTTTAATTTTTATATGCTAAAGTTTTTATAAATCTTTTTAATATATATTTGTTAGCTAAAGTATAACATTTTCTATAGTTAGTTATAGCAAATTATTATGTTTAAATAGTAGTTATAAGGTTTAAAATTTATTATATTAAACCTTTTATTAAGTTGTACTTTTATTTCCGAAATTTTATTTTTTAATAAACTAATATTTAAAAGGTTATTTATATATACTATAATAAAAACACTTTTTTTGAAAAATCTCTAAGTTAGCAATAATTAAGCTAAAGCTTAACTGCTATAAAAAGCTAGCTAAAATCTTATACTATATATAAAAAACTGCTTTAGTTTATATAAAGCCTTATTAAGTTTGTATACTTAATTGTTATATGTTTTATTTTTAAAACTTAGAAGTTATTTTATATAGACTTTTTTATTAATTTTGCTGTAAAAAAAGGCTATTTTAATAGCTATTTGCTTAATCTTGAGATTTTAAGTAGCTGTAATAGCAAAAAGTGTTTTATAGCTTAAAGGTTTAATAACTAATAAAAAAGTTTTATTATGATTAATCTTTTTTTGTTATTTAAAGCTTTAGATTACTTATTATACTTTATATTTAAGTATTTTTTAAGGTACTAGTTTTAAGCTTATATACCTACTTTTTACTGAAGGGTTTTTAATGTAAAAAGTAAAAAATAAAGGTTTATGTTTAATTTACCGTTAATAAGTTATGTTTATAATTTACCGTTAATAAGTTATGCTTAAATCTTATAGCTTTTTTTATTTTTTTAATAGAAAAACTTTTAGGCTTTTTTTAAAAATAATAGCTTATATATCTTTATTTTCTTAAAAGCTAAGCTGAAAAATGTTATGCTTTTTATATACTATTTTTTATTTCTTTAGCTTTAAAATTTAGGTTTAAGTTTTTATATTTAACGTTATTAGCAACTTTAAAGTTTATTTTTCTAAAGAAATAGAAATATTTTTCTGTTTTTTAGCTAATTTAAATAAAAGCACTTATATCTTAGGTTAAAAGTTTAGTTTTCTGCTAACTTAAATAACGTTTTTACTATCTTTATTATTATTAATAATATTTTCTAGGGTTTATTTTTTAGTTTCTAATAATGCGTTTAAGCTGCTATTAGTAGCACTTTAGACTTAGTGCGTTAATATAGTCTAGGTCTGCTTTTTCAGTCGCGGTTTCTTCTGCGAGAATTTATTATCTTTTAATAGCTGCTTAAACTACACTTTCTTGCGTTTCTTTTCTCTTATAACTAATAGGAGAACCTGTTGCCTAATTATCGCTATATTTAGCGTAAAGCAGTCTTATTTTTTGTTAAATATAACATTATTGGTTATATAAATAGTTTTATTTACTAGAAATACGCAGTAATTAGTAGCTCTTTTATAGCTAATTATTTTATATTTAACTAATTACTGCTAGAGTTTTTGCCTTTTTTTAATAAAATAAAAGCAAATCTAAAAGCGTTAATAACTTATAGGTATATAAAGTTAGGTTTTCTTTATACTATTTTTTACATAGGGTTATTTTAATTATAAAGCTTAAAAAGCGGTTTTAAAAATATATAATAATAGGAAAAATTGCGGACTAATAGTGCTTAAATAGCTTTTTTTTAATAAAAATTATACTAAATCGTTTTTTAAATAGTTAATTAAATCGCTTAGTAATACTATTTTGCTAATATTAATTAATAATTATATAATTAAACTATATTTTATGCTTTTTATAAAAGATAATAAAGTTATTAAAAAAAAGATTTTAATTTATATATAATTTATAGCAATATTAGATTTCTTTTTTAAAAATAAATAAAAGCTTTTAAAGCAGTTAAAAAATAAAAGCTTATTTTTATAATAAAGTAGAAAAGCTTATGCTATTTAAGTAAAATTGTTAATAAAGATTGCTTAATAGCGCTTCTTTTTAAGTTTTATAATAAGAAATAGTTTAGCAATATTAGCATAAATTTATTTAAAAAGTCTAATGCTTTTTCTAATTATTTCCTTATATAACCTTTTTTTTTTATAGCTAAAAATATATTTATTATAAAAACAAACTTTTTTAATAGGTTTTATTTTTATCGACATATTAAGCAGCTTTTATAAATTCTAATTTTTAAGGTAAGCTAATTATTTATGCTATATTTATATATACAAATATTTAATAAAAAAAGTAAGTAAAAGCCTATGGTTAAATAATTATTATTAAAGTTAATTAATAATATATAAACCGTTTTATAATATAGCAAAAAAAAGGCGCCAATTTTTAAACATATATTATGCGGTTTTATAAGTATAAACTATTTCTTATTTCTTTTTTAATAGTTTAAAAACTAATAAAAAGTTTACGCTAGCTTTAAAGTTATATAAAATATTATTAAACAAGGTATAGCTATATTTTCTATTTATAATTATATTTATTTTATAAATGCTAATGCTTTAAAGTTTAATTCTAATTTTTTTAATACTTATAATATTTAAGCTATCGTATAAATATATATTACTAAAGCTTGCTTAAGTTATTTTAGTTAAATTTAATATATTAGTTTTTAATATAATATAGTTTTATATTATATAGGTAATAAATATAGGTTTTATATTAAATATATTTTTAATTAAATTTGCAATTAAAGTATTAACTAGTAAAAATATACCTACTTTATTTATTATTAATAATATTTTATAAGTGCTTTTAGAGTTTTTTGTTTTTAATTGTTTAACTTTTTATATAAATAGTATAAAATAGATATTATATTACTTTAGTTTTTTAAAGGCATTAAAAGCTGAAATAAGTTTTTAAAATAGGTTATTAATACGCCTTTTTTTATATTTTTGTTAAAAAATAAAAAAAAATTATTATAATTAGGTTTTTTTCTTTTCTTGTTATTTTTTCTTTTTTATCTCGATTTCTTGTTTTTTTAGCCTTTTTAGCAATTTTAAATATAAATAGCTCTTTTTTAAAAATATAGATTCTTAATCTAGCATTTAAAAATAACGTAAAACTTTTTTCTATAAAGTAGGTATATATATACTATATTTTTTTACGCTTAATTAATGCTTTAAAATATAAATAAAAAAAAGCTAGTTTTAAAATCTAAGTTTTAAAGCTTTTAGTTCTACTTTTTTTATTTAGTTATAATAAATACCTTATTAAATATAATAGCAGTTTTTTAAATATCGTTAGCTATTTAAGCCTTTAGTAAACTATAGCTTTAAAAAAAGGTATTAGAAATATTTAGTATTTTTTTCTTAAGTTATTAAAAAAAATACGAAAAAAAAGGTTTTAAAATTTTAAGTTTATCTTTTTAGCTTAACGATTTAATATTTACCCTATATTTTTTTAAACGCTTTATAAAAATTATAACGCTATTATTATAGTTAGCTAATTTAATATTAAAAAGCTTTTGTAATAAAAGTTAAAATATAGCATTTTTATAAGCTTATAGCAAAATTTTAATTTTTTAATACAACTTTTAACTATATTAAAAACCTTTTTTTTTATGTTAAAGTTTTTAGCAAATTTGTTAACATTTTAGTTAAACTTAATTTTAATTGTTTTAATAGCTTTAATTTAATTGTTTTACTATTTTTTAAACCGTTTTTAATAAGTATTAGTATTTTTTTTTACTTTTTATATAAGCTTTATTTTAAACTATTAAGCCTTAAATATTATATTAAAAACTAGTTAAATAATTTTATTAAATTTTAGCTAATTAGTTAAACTTTTTAATATTAATATATTATTAAAAGCTAAAATAATAATAGCTATAAATAAAATATTTCTTATATTTTTAAAATATAGTTAAAAATATTAATTTTAAAACTTTTGTAAAATAAACCTTTTTTTAGTTTTATTAAATATATATAGTTTTTTAGCTTTATATTTTTTAGCCTTTTTTTCTAGGATTACTAATGCTTTTATGCATGGTTTTACTACTAGAAAAGTTTAGCCTTGTTTTTTTAGCTATTGTTTCCAGGATTACTAGCGCTTTTGCGCATGGTTTTACTACTGGAGAGGTCTAGCCTTGGTTTTTTAGCCCTTGCCTCCAGGATTACCAGCGCTCTCGCGCATAGCCTTGCTACTAAAGGAGTCTAGCCTTGGTTTTTTAGCCCTTGCCTCCAGGATTACCAGCGCTCTCGCGCGTGGTCTTGCCACTAGAGGGGTCTAGCCTTAGTTCTTTGGCCCTTTCTTCCAGGATTACTAACGCTTGTGCGTAGTTTTGCCACTGGAGGGGTTTAGCCTTAGTTTTTTGGCCCTTTCCTCCAGGATTACCAACGCTCTCGCGCATGGTCTTGTCTCTAGAAAGGTCTGGCTCTTTGTTCTAGGCCTTTTACTCCAGGATTACTGGCGATCGTGCATGGTCTTGCCACTGAAGAGGTCTAGCCTTGGTTTTTTAGCCCTTTTCTCCAGGATTACTAACGCTTTCGCATATAGTCTTATTTTTAAAAAGGTCTAGCTTTTTATTCTAGGCTTTTTATTTTAGAATTACTAGCAATTATATATTTAATTTTGTTTTTTAGAAAAATCTAGCTTTTTATTTTAAAATTACTAGTAATTATATGCTTAATTTTATTTTTAAAAAGGTTTATTTTTTATTTTAAGTTTTTTTATTTTAAAATTACTAGTAATTATATATTTAATTTTATTTTTAAAAAAGTTTAACTTTTTATTTTATTAAAATTAATAATTACTAATATAGTATTATTTTAATATTTAATTTAACTATTTTTTCTAGCTTTTTATTATTTAAATATTAATACTATTTTATATAAAGTTATTTTAAATAAAAAACTAAAAGTTTTATAAAAAGTTAGCTTTTTTTTAATTAAAAGTTTTTTATTTTTTTTTTTATTTTTTTTTTTATATAGCTTTAATTAATTATATATTATATTTTATGTTTTATTATATATTTTTATATTTATTATAATTTTTTAATGTAGTAAAATAAAGCTATTAAACTTTTTTAGTATAATAAATTATAAAAAAATTATAAATTAATTATAAAACTAATTTAAGCTTATAACTTATTAAAATAAAGTTTTATTATAAAAAATAGCATAATATAATGTTATATTAACTTATTTAAAAAGTTAAAAACTATTGAAATATAAGTGTAAAAAAAACTAAGTTATATATATATATACTTAAGTAAAATTAGCCTAGTATAGCTTAAATATTAAGTAGTATAATATACTAAAGGTATATTTATAATACTAGTATTTTAGTAGTAATTAAGTCTGTAAAAAAAGATATAGATTAAATAAAGGTAGCTTATAAAGCCTACTTTTAAAGTAAAAATCTAAAGTTTTTACTTTATTTAATTTACTAATAAAAATTAATAGTACTAATAAAAATACCTCTTATTAGTATATATTAAGTACTATAGTATATATAAAAAGTTGTTAACTTTAATAAGTTATTAATAAAGTTATAAAAAAGCTAATTTATAAATATTTTATATAGTTTATTTTACTTTTAATTAATTGTAGATTTATTAAGCGTTTTAGCTTTTATTAGCAATTTTTGCTTACTTTTTTGTTTTTGCTAGTACTTTTTTACTAATTTAGTTAAATTATATAATTGTTATTTTAATTACTATTAATTGTTTTTATAGCTATACTTTTTTTATTTAACTAAATATTTAAACCTAGTTTTAAAATAGTTAAGCTAATATTTAAAGATAATTTCGATTTTAAAAAGATTTTTACTTTTATTAAGGTTTTTTTAATTGTTTTTAATAGGTTTAAATAGTAGTATAAAGCAGTAAAATAGGTTTTTTCTTTATATATTAAAAAATAAGTATATAATAAATATTATAAAATATATATTAAAAGTATTAAATAGGTTTAATTTATAAGCTAATTATTTAATATAGCGTTTAACTTTTTATAAGCTAGCTTTTTATTAAAAGTATTTTTTTAATAGTTTGTTTAATAAGTAGTAATTAGCATAAAAATATAAATAAACTTTATTTTTAATATTAAATTTTATTAACTTATGCTTTTTATTATAATAACGCTTAGCTTTAGCTATAGTAAAATCTATAACTAGCTTTATATTTTTACGTAAATATTTTTATATAAAGCAAAAGTTTTTATATTATTTAATTAGCTAAATAATAACGTTATTAAAACTAAGTAATTAAAATTTAAACAATTATTTATAAATAAAAAATTTAATTAAGTTAAAATATATTAAATTTAAGTTTTATTATAAAAAAGGTAATATATTAACTTAATTAAACTTAAAGTATATAAAGATATAATAATAAATAGTAATTTTTATAGCCTAATTTTTATGTTTAAATAAGCTATTGCTTTAAAAATAATAAGCTATAATTATAAGTAATTATATTTTAAGTAAGTTTTATAATTTTTTTTAAAAAGCTAATATAAACTTATAATTATAATTTAAAATAATACTATTTAGTATACCTTAGTTTAATAAAAAAAGTTGCTATAATATAACTAATGTTTAATTATTAGCTATATAAGTTTTATAATTAAAAATTAATAAAGTTTATTTATTAATAGTATATAAAATAAGCATAAAAGTATTATAATAAAAATAATTATTTAGTTACTATAAAGTATTTATAAAAACAATTTCTAACTTAAAAAAGCTATACTAAAGCTTTGCTTAAAATAATAAATAGCTTAAAAATATAATAAAAAGTACTTAAATACTAATTATAATAGTACTAAGTTTTTAAATATATTTATATTTAAAATAAAATATTATTACTTTAAAATTTTGCTTAAAAAAGCTATTAATTTATATAAATAAAATTTTAATTAAATTATAATAATTAAAAAAAGTATAACTAGTAATAAAAGCTTATACTATTTTAAAAAAAGCTTTTTTATTATTAATTAAAAAAAAATATATTAAATAGCAATAAGCTTAATATTTACTAAAATTATTAAAAATAAGTTGCTTTATAATATAACTTTTATTTAAAAATACGGTTTTATAACTTTAAAATAGTTTAATATATTATATATAATAGAAAAAAAAGCTACAAAAAAATCCTATTATATTTATATATTGTTTTAAAGCTTTAAAAAAGTTAAGAAATTCTAAGTTATAAAAAATCGCTAGCTTTTCTTTTATAATAAATATATTAAAAGTATTTACTTAAAAGCTAAAAAATTTAATAAAAAGATATATAATAAAAAACTTTTTTAAAAATAGCAATATATATTTTTTATAAAATATTTTAAAAATAGTATAAAAATAAGCTAAATAATCTTTTTTTATATTTAAAAAAATTATAATATTGTTAATAAAAGCGCAATAATAATGCTTATAAAAATAAAGCAAATTATTTATAAAATATTAAATATATATAAAAAAAAAATTAAAGCTTATTAATATAATTATTAATTTTTTAAGTTTATATAAACTAAAAATTATAAACTTATTATAATAGTTTAAATAAACTTTAAATTAGTAAGAAAATGTAGTAGTATTTATAACTATTATATAAAGCTTTTTTTTAATTAAAAAAATAACTTTTAATTATAAAAGCAAAAAGTAATTATTTAGTACTACTATTTTATTTAATATATATAAGTTTATAATAAGTTTAAACTTAATTTTGTTTTTTTTTATAATTATATTATAAAAATAAAATATATTTAAAATATTAGTTTAATAATTTACTTTATTTGTTTTTATTTATACAATTTATTAAAGATTATATTTATTGCTTTTTAATTTTTTAGGCTTAAAATATAAAATTTAAAGTTTAGTTTAATTTTTTACTAATTATTAATTAATAAAATCTTTATTTATTTATTTTTAAATATATTAATAATATTTTAGTTTTTTTAAATTTTAAATATTTTATTAAATAGTTTAAAAATCTTTTTAGTTATAATATTACTATTTATATAAATTAACTATTTTTTTAGTGCTATAATTTTATTAACTTTTATAAGTTTTTTAATACTTAGTATAAAAGAAATTTTAATAATATAAAGCTTAAGTTTATTAAATATATTTAAAAGCTAAAAAAATTTAGTAATATTAAGTAGTAGTTTTTTTAGCACTATATTTATAATATATTTAGTAACTTTAAAAAATATATTATATTTATATATATATTTAATATTTCTATAAACTTTGCTATTAATAGTATTAATTAAATTTTTAAACTTATTATATTATTTAAGCATATTTATTATATTAGTAAACTTAATAGTATTTAAAATAAAGGCTAAAAAAAAAAAGGTTTTTATTTTTTTAAAGTATTAATTATTTTAGCATAATTTATTATATTTAATAAGTTATTTTAAATATTTATGCTAAAAAATATATTTATAATAATTAACTTTATTATACAAGTTATTTTAATTGCTTAATTAATATAAAAAGTAAGTAAAAGCTAAAAGTTATTAATAAAATAAATGCTTATTTAAGTAATAGTTAAATTTATATTATTTATTATTATTTAAGTAGCAAAATTAATTATATTAGAAATTTTTGTTATATTAGCTATAATAATATTTATAATAAATATTACTATAGCTAGAAAAGTTTTTTAAATACTTTTTATTTGCTTACTTAAATAGTTATTTTTTTAATTATATTTAGTTATATACTTTTAGAAATTATTTTAAGTTTAGCTAAAAAATTAGCTATAATAACTAATTTTAGTATAATAAATTCAATAAATATTATTATACTATTTTTTTATAATAGCTTAAAAATAAAATCTTTATTAGTAAGTAAAAGTTTATATTATGCTAGTATTAAAATTAAAGTATTTAAAGCAATTATAATCTTTTTAAATAAAATTACTTTTTATATATAAAAATAAGTTCTAAAAAAGATTTAAAATAAAGCTTTAAAGTTATTATTATTAATAAAAGTAATTTTATTTTTAAAATAATTAATTACTGCTTTTTTAAAGTTTAAAAAGCTACTTTTTAATAAAATTTTAAAAAAGATATTCTTTTTTATAACTTAGTATAATTTTTTAACTTTAAATAAAATAAAAAATTTATACTAATTAAAACTTAAAATAAATAAAATAAATTTAGTATATTTTATATAATAAATATATTTTTTGCTAATATTTAAGATTTTTTTAATATAAAGTTTAATTATATATTTAACTTTAAATAAACATTTTTATAAAATTAATATTTAAAATATATTAGTATTAATATATACTATTAAGTTTTTATTTTTAAATTTAATATAAATAATAACTTATAAGTATAAATAATTACT
>MU396928.1:0-17388 GCA_022578855.1 Nemania serpens | reverse complement strand
CTTTTTTATTTTGTTTTTTTTAATTTAAATAATAAATAAATTATATAATTACTATATTTTTGCTAGCTTTTATTATTATATATATTTAATCTTTTTTTTTTTTTTTGCTAGCAATTTTATAATAATACTTTTATTTATATATAATACTGCTTTATTTATTATTTATATTAGTTAATATTAACAATTTATTAAGTAGTAAAAATTGCTATATTTATTTATTATTAGCTTTTATATTATAATATAATTATAGCTACTATTTTATAGCGCATTTATAATATTTAATTTAAATTTTATAATATTTTAAAATATTATATTATATTTTATTAAATAAATATAAAAGCTATTTTAAATAAACTATTAATATTTTAATATTTTATTATTAATTTGTTATTATTTATTTTTATAAATATAAATATTATTAATAATAATTAAATATTTATTTTTATTACTTTTTTATTTAAATTAGCTACTTTTTTTTAGCTTTAAAAACTTTTAAGTTATAATATATAAGCTATTTTTGCTTTATTTTTCTATTTAATTTTCTTTTTATATATTTAGTTTTAAATAGTATAATTTTTATTATAGTTAATATATTTTAGCTAAGCTTTTATTTTTTTAATTAAATATTTTTTTTTGTTTTTTTAGTACTTTATTACTATATAATAGCTATATTTAGCCTTTTTTAGTAATATTTAGCTATATATTTATATTTATAATAGTTAAAATATTATATTATTTTAATTTTTATTATAAAAAGTTTATAATTAAATATTTAAACTTTTTATAAAAAGCTATTATTATATAGCTTTTTAGCTTTTTTTATATTACTTATATATAAATATATGCTAGCAAATATTGCTTTTTTATTTTTAAATACTATTTTTTATACTTTATAATTATAGTATATATATTATATAATAGTAAAAAAAGCTTTTTATTTAATTATATTTTTTTAATCTTTTTTGCTAATATACTTTTTATTATAAAGGCTATTTCTTTTTTTATAGCTTTAATTTTATTTTAAATATTTTAGTTATTTACTTTTTTTTGCTTATATTTTTTAGTATACTTTTTTTAAAAATAATAACTATATTATTATTAAATAGCTTTTTTATTACTATTATATTACTTTTTATAAAAGCAGTATTAACTATAATAATAATAGCTATTAAGTTTTAATTTTTAAAGTTTTTAAATAGTTTTTTTATTTTAATAAAGACTTTTTTGCTATATTTTGCTAAAACTACTTTATTATTTCGTTTTAGTTATATTATAGTTATAATTTCTGCTTATATTTTCGATTTAGTAGTATTTAAAAATAAGTTAATTTAAATAACCTTTTTTAAAGTTTTTTTAAAGTAGCAATATATAATTAGTATATTTTTGTTATTATTATTTAGTTTGCTTATTTTTTGTTATATTTTTGCTAAATTGTTTATTAAATATATTAGCTGCTTTTTTTTTATGTTTTTTTTTAAAAAAAAGTCTTTTTTTTACTTTTTTATTTTTTAATAGCTATAATATTAGTTTAACAAATCTATTAACAATTTCTTTTAGTTTTAAAAACTTATTAATAGTTTTATTTTTATTAAAGTACTACTATATTATAATTATATTAATAATAAGTTATATTTTTAGCTTTAGTAAATTGTTAATAAATAAATTATTTATTACTATTTTTATATTTATTATACTATATATTATTTATAGCTTAAATATAATTTTGCTACTTTATTATAGCTTATATTATTTTTTAAATATAAGTAATTATTATTAGTTTTAAAGTATACTTGCTAAATTATAAGCAAATCTTTTAAAATTTAGAAAAAAAAGTCATAAGTTTTTTTTAATTAGTTTAGCAGAAGTATTTTCTTTATTATAATTATCGATAAAGTTAGCATTATAAAAAAGATATAAAATAAAAAAAAATAATAAGCTTTAGAAAATCTTTATAGAAATTTTATATTATATAAACTTAAAGCTATTAATAGTAATACTTATTTTTCTTGCTTTTAAAAAGCTACTAATTTAATTAACAATTTTTTTATCTATTTTTTGCTTTTATAGATTATATAGTAGCTATTAGTATAAAATGTTATTAAAAGCTTTAAATATATTTAGTAAAAAAAGGCTTACTATTTAGCTTTTACTAGTATTTTAAGCTAAATTCTTTTTTTAATAATAATATATAAAGCTTACTTAATTAACCTTAGCTTTTTACTTTTTATATATATAATAAATAAACGCTAGTAAATTTTAGCTAAATAATTTATTTGTTTTATAATAATTATATTTATAATTTTACGTATTATATTTAAAAGTATTATAAAATAGTATGCTTTAAAAATTATATAATTGTTTTTTTTTAATTTATATAGTATAACTATAGTAAATTACTAAAAGTATATTAAGCAATATTTTAGTATAAAATTGTAATTAAAGATTTATATAAAATAAATTTTAACTTATAAAAGTGCTACCTTTAATATTAAGTTAGAAATTTTGTTTAAACTTAATGCTTTAAAAGCTAATATTACTTAAATTGCGTTTTTTATTTTTTTAGCTATTATTACCGGTATAAATAGTTAATTTATATATATAGCATTTTTAATATCTTTTAAGTTAATATTTAGTAAAATTAAAAAAAATGTTTTTTTAAGAAATTATGTTTTTTTTTTTTAGTTTAACTGCTTTTTATTTAATAGTTAGGTATTATAATTTAAAAGTAATATTTAGTGCTTAGTTTTTTTTGTTTTTTGCTTTTTTAGCGATTTTTTAAATTTTTTTTAGCAATTTTAATGCTTTTTTCACTTTTTTTATATAATTATTATAACGCTTTTTTAATTATTTTTGTTTTAATATTTTTTACCGCTTAGTAGGTTTTTTATAATTTGTTAGTATTATTTAAACTATATAAACGTTAAAGTCTTTTTATTTTACTAAGTATTTTTTTATATTTTTTGTTTTATTTTTTTTAAAACTTATTATAAAAATGTTTTTTAAAGGCTGTTTTATTAGCGGCTTTTTAAATAGCTATACTTATATTGTATATATAACCTTTAAAAGCTTTTACGCTAAACTTTCTTAAAATTTTTTACTATTAAGTTTTCTTTAGTTTTTTATTTATATTTTCTATAGTTAACTAATTTTTAAATTAAATATAGTAGCAATAAAAAAGTAATTTAAGTTATAATTTATGCTTTAATTTATTTTGCTTTATATTATTTTATTTATTAGCTTAATTATAACTAGGTATAAATTAATTATTATATATATTTTTTGCTTTTTTATATATAATAGTTTTTAATAAAAAAGTATTTATAAAGCTATAATTATTTATTTTTAATTAGTTTTTTTAATATATATGCTTTTTTATATTTTGTAATATAAGTTAAAATTTCTTAAAATAACTTATTTTTTATAACTATACTTTTAAAGTAGTTAATTTATTTTAAAAAAAATGCTTTATTTATTTATTGCTATTTAACCTAAATTATATATTAAGTTTAATTTATTTTATAAAGCAAAAAAAGCTTTATACTCTCTTTTTATATACTGTGAATATAATACTAAATAAACGGTAATATTAATATAGTTATTTAAATATAGTTTATAAAAAAAAAAGCAAAAACAGTAAAAATGGCAGGCTAAAGCCGGGGCGCCTATATTGCCTGTAAGAGGTGCTGTCGCAAGGTTTAAAGCTACCGAAAAAGTCACGCCGAAACCTTAACAGAAACCGCGCATACCTAGGCCTAACAACCTAAATTATATATATTATAAATAATAAGTCGTTTTTTTTGTTTATTAATATAATAATTTATATATAGATATTTTTTATATATATTTTTTAACTATTATTTTAGGTAATTAAGTTTTTTATTAATAAAAAAGCATATATTTGCTAGTTTTTTTTAGTTATTACTTAGATAGTATAAATAAAATTAGGCTTTAGCTAAGTAGTATATAGTTACTTAAAATAGATTTTTTTATAGTTTTTAAATAATAAAAGTATTAAAGTATAATACTTTTAAATCTTTTAATATTATTATTATTACTATATTTTTTGCTTTTTAAATATTATGTTATAATATATTTAGTATAAATTGTTTTTTTATTAATTAATATTAATAATAAGATTTATATATTAACTATTAACCTATTTTATTTATAAATTATTATTAATTTTTTAAGCGCTTTTTAAATAGCGTTTTAATTTAAATTAGCTTTTAGCTACTAAATCTTAAACTAAGCTTGTGTTTTTTATTGCTATATATATATATATATTTAGTATTAATTTCTTTATATTTTTTTTAATAAAGAATTTGCTTTTAGAAATTTTTAGTTTTTAAGTTTAATTTAACTTTTTAGTAATTTCTTTTAGTTTTATTAGTATTAAATTTTAAAGCTTCTTTTTTATTATAAAATAATAAACTAAATATATATTATATATAGCTTATACTTTAGCTATTTCTTTTTTTAAAGTATTTTTTGCTTTATATAGTATATAATTTCTAATAAACTATATATTTTTTAAATATAATAGTATTAATTTAAAAAAAATAGTTTTATAAGTTATTATTTTTAATATAAATATTATATACTTTTGTTATTTTATATTAGGTTTTTATATAGCTATATTTATAATATTAAAAATATTATTTTAGTTAGTTTTTTTTATTATATAATTTATATTAAAACATTTATTTTTGCTAAATAAATCTCTTGTTAATAATTTTATTAGCATTTGCTAAATTTTTAAATTTAATAATAATAAATAATATAAGTTTTATAAAAAACTTTTTTAAAAGCTATTTTATATATTTAATTTCTATATTTAAAATAAATAGTTTATTATTTAATAGTATTTTATTTTAAATAGCTTTAAATTTTTTTATATTTATTAAGCTTATTTAAATTTTATAAACAAATACTTTATATATTAAATATTATATAAATGCTTTATTTTTAATTTTATAAGTTTAATTATTTATTAATTATTTTAAAGTTTTTATTTTTTTAGTTATAGCTATTTTAATATTTAAGTTTTTATTTTTAAGCTATAAAAAAATATTATTTTAATATTTACTATATATTTATTATTACTTTATATAATAATATAATTAATATAAGCTTTTAAGCTATAAAAGTTTATAGCTTTAAAATTTATAATAATTAATAATTTTTTAATATTTATAATAATTTTTTTTAAATTTATTTAAAAAGTATTTAAAAGTTTTATATATTATATATATTTATTATTAAACTTTTAATAATTATTATAGTATAAAAAGATATAGCAGCTATATAGTTTTACATTTTATTGTTTTTAATTTTTTTTTTATAGCTATAACCGTTTTATTTACTTTAGTAATTTTTTTTGCAGCTTTTTTAGCTTTATTTTTATTTTTTATACTTTTTTATACTTTTTTTTGCAATTAAATATTTCTATATTTTATATTATTTCTTATTTTGTTTAAAATAAATAATATAATACTTATAGCTTTTTAAGCTTTATTTTAAATAATATTTAAGGTTTTTTAAATAAATTAAATATTAAATATATTTTATATTTTTATAACTAAAAATAGTATTTTTAAAATTATTAATTTAACTATATTAGCAAAAATATATTAGCTTTAACCTTAATTTATATAAAAAAGGCGTTTTAAAAATACTTATTAATATATATAGTATATTTATATAGTTTAATTAGCTATACTTTCGCTTAAGGCTATAAAGTCGCTATAATGCCTTAATAAGCATATTAAGTAATATATTATGCATTAAGCTATTTAATTAACCTTTTAAAACTACTTTTAAGCTTTTAATTATTATAAATTTCCTAAAAATCTTATACTTAATATTAAAATTAATTAAAAAAGTTTAATAGTAAATTAAACAAGTATAAGTAATAATAAACTAGATAAATAGTATAAAGCTTTATAGCTACTAAATAAATTAAATAAATAATAAGTAAAAATGCTTTATTTTAACAAGGTTTAAATTTATTACTTTTTATTTAAATTGCAATTTTTATTTATTTAATTACTTAAATATAAAAGCTTAGCTAGAAATTTAAAAAGCTAAACAAGTAGTCGCAAAATTACCTTTATTTATTATAAAAAAAAAAATTTATTTGCTAAAATAAACACTTTACTTACTGCTTACTTAGTTTATTATTACTTATTTAATTTATTACTTTTTTATAAAACATTGCCTTTTTAATTTATTACTGCTTACTTTATCAAAAAAGGCTAAGTATTTTTAAATAAGTATAAAATAGCTATTAAAGCTCTTAAAATTATAAAACAAATATAAATCCTAAAGTAATTTAAAATTAAAAAATAAACTAATAATGCTTAATATTAAATAAAAACATTTAATTTTATATTTTAATTATTTTGATTATATAGCTATAAAAACAATTTAAATTAATAAACTTACTTAAGTTTTATAAAATATAAAGCATTAAAAAGTTTTAGTTTTATAAAGTAAATATCTAACGAAGAAATAGGTTAAATAGTTAATAGTAGGAGTTATAAGCTTTAGTAATCGAGAAGTTTTAGATGATTTATTAGGTAGAATTTATCTATCTAGGTATGCGTGCGCCAACTGGTCTATATACCTATAGAGCGGCCGGATTAACCTATAGCTGCTCTGCCGGCCCTGCAGAGCCTGTTATATAACCTTCCGTCATATAATTACTGCCGGAAGCTTCTATAGCTCCAGGCTCACTTCTGTTTAACAAAATATAGTATAAAAACTTTATTTTTAAATATTAAAACTTTTACTTTTTAAAGCTTTTATATTAATACTTTAACATTTATATATAATAAATTTATTATAGTTTGTTTTAGTATTTTTTAATTCTTTTATAACTTTATATAATACTTATATTTTAATTTATATTTTAGTTTTCATTTTAGCTAAAATAAAATTAACAGCTTATAACTATAAAGTTATTATAATATTTTAGTTATACTAAGTAATATACTAAATTTTAAGCTATTTAATTAACTTTAAAAAAAAATATTTTTATACTAAATAGTACTAACTTTTTAAAATTTTATTTATACTATAATATAGCTAATTTATACTTAGTATTAAAAATAAATTAATTAATTAATCTTTATTTAGTTTTAGCTATTTTATTTTATAGCTATGCTTAGCTAATAAAACTAGTTAACTAGCTAATATTGCTTAAATATTAGTTTATGCCGCCTTATTTTGCTATATTTTAGCCGCCCTAATTATAATATTAACTTATTTAATTATTTTAAGTAAGCGGTAATATACTTAAAAAGCAGTAACTTTAGCAGTACTTAAAAGTTAGCAATAAGTAAATAAATATAAAAAACAAGCGGTAAGTTAAAAGCAATAAATTAAATAACTAGTTAAATAAGCAGTAAGCTAAGCAGTAAAGCTAGTTTTTTAAAAGGCTAAATAAACATTATAAACTATTTAAGTAAGCAATAAAAAGTAGTAAAATAAGGTAGCACAAATTAATATCTAGGCTATATTAGCTAGTTAATTAGTTTTACTAGCTAAATATAACTATAAATAAAAAAACAGCTAAAACTAAATAAAAATTAATTAATTAACTATAGAATATTTTAGTAAGCATATATTTTTAACCTTAAATACCGCTTTTATGTTAATAAAACTTAAGGTATTAAATGCAGCATTATTTAATATAATACTAATAAAAACAATTATAAAATAAAAAGATTAACTATTTAGTAAATATACCTAATTTATATTAAAAATGCAAAAATTACTTTAAAAAAAACAAATACTAATTTAATTTAAATATTTATACTATTTATTAAATATTTTATATATATATATTATAACTAGAAGCTTTAGCTTATTTATTATATTTAAGAAGACTTAGATACTATGTCTTATTTTAGTAATATATTTTTAGCTACTTTTTGCTGATTTGCTGCCGCTGATTCCTAATTTTATTGCTAATTCTTAATTTTACTACTAAGCTACCTATTTTAAGTAAGTTAATATAAACTTTACTTTTTACTTTTTGCTTTTACTATATTTATTATTTGCTACTAAGTTTTTTAATAGCTATATTATTATATAAAGCTTTATAATAGCTTTTAAACTATTAATAAAGCTTTTATATATTTATTAGCTATACTTTTTTTATTTAAATAAACTTTAAAGTTATTTTTATTTTAAAAATTTATTAAATCTATTTATATAATTTATAATAGTTTATTAATTTTATAAATATTTAATTATTAGTTATATAAATAAGCTAAATAGTATATATTAAATAAATATATATATTTAATAGCTATTAAGTAATTAATATTAATATTATTTATTTTTAAATGCTTTAAAAGCTATAAAATAGCTATTTTAAATATTAAATTATATATAAGCATTATAATTAATTATTAGTATAAATATTTAAACTAGTTAAAACAGTTAAAGTAGTTAAAATAGTTAAAGTATTTAAAATAGTTAAAGTAATTAGTATAATTAGTAAAAAAAATAGATAAGCCTTTTGCTATATAAGATTTTTAACTCTTTTATTTACGTTTATATATATATAGCTTCTGTTAAAGTTTTAGCATAACTTTTTTAGTAGCTTTAAATTTTGTAATAATATCTTTTATAGGCGGTATTTTAGCTTTAGCCTGCTATTTTTACTATTTTTGCTTTTTTTTTTATAAACTATATTTAAATAACTATATTAATATTACCGTTTATTTAATATTATATTTATAGTATATAAAGAAAAAATATAAGTCTTTTATTGCTTTATAAAATAAATTAAATTTAACATAAAGTAATTATTATAAAGAATTACTATATAAATATATTTAGTTATTTTAATAATTTTATAACTATTAATAAAAATATAAAAAATATAATAAGCTTTATAAATAAATAAACTATTTTAATTTATATTTTATAGTTTAAAAGTTTTATAAAAAGCTTTTAAAGTTTATAATATAAAGTAAAAATATAACTTATATAATTTTATTTTATATAAAAATTAAAATTAATATAAGTTTATAAAGAAACTTTTTTAAAAATAAAAATAGTAATTATATATAAAGTATAAAAATAATATATAATAGATATTAAATTAGCTTAATATAGCTTAAAATTTATTTTTAACATTAAGCTTATTTTTTTTTAAATTAAAAGCTTTATATTTTTTAAAAGATATTAAAAATTTATACAAAGAATTATTTAACTTAGAAAATAAAAATTATAATTAAGTTTTAACTATATTTTATATATTTTTTGCATTTTATTTAAAAGCTTAAAGTAATTATAACTAAAATACCTTTTTTATTATAATTATAATATATAATATTATAAAAATAAAAATTTAAAAACTATATATCTTTAAGCTTATTTTAATTATTATTTTATAAATATTTATAAAGATTTTAGTTTTTTTAATTTTAGTAAGTATTTTTAATTTTGCTAATTCTTTTTTAAAATTATTTTTATAAAATCTTTATTTTTAGCAATAAATATTTTAGTATTAATTATATAAAATAATTTTTATAGAGTTACAAGTAGCTAATATATAGCTAAGCTATAGCTAGTATATCTTATAGCTAGTAAGCATAAATTAAGCTTTTATTAAATGTTTAATAAGTATATAGCTACTTATATATATATAAAGCACCTTTTTATAAATTTTTAAATAGTTAACCTTTCTTTCTTTTTATTTTATAGTTAATATATATAGTATAATATACTAGGTGTTATAGTTAATACTAGTAGTTAAGTCCGTAAAAAAAAATGTAGATTAAATAAAGGTAGCTTGTAAAACCTAGCTTTATAGTAAAAATCTAAGGTTTCTACCTTATCTAATCTATAAATAAAGATAACTAATAAAGAAACCCTTTATTAGTATATGTTAAATGTTATACTATATATAAAAAACTATTAACTTTAATAAAGTTAAATTATTAACAGAATATAAAAAAAGCTAATTTATATACTTATAAAAACAACTTCTGCTTTATTTAATAAATGCGTTATTTTTTACCTTTATAAGTATTATAAGCCTTTTTTCTTGCTATTATTAATACTTTTTAACTAATTTAGTAAAGTTATATAATTACTACTTTAACTACTATTAATTACTTTTATAACTATAGCTTTTCTATTTAACTAAGTACTTAAAGCTGTTTTTTATATAATTTATATAATACTTTAAAATGATTTTAATTTTAAAGAAATTCTTTGCTTTATTTAAGTTTTTTTAATTATTTATTATAAAGCTAAATATAAAAATAGCATAATAAAAAAGATTTTTGCTTTATATACTATAAAGTAAATATATTATAAAAATAATAAAGTAAATATTAAAAATCTTAGGTAAATTAAGTTTATAAACTAAATATTTAATATAATGTTTAACTTTTTAAAGGCTAGCTTTTTGTTATAAATACTTCTTTAAAGGTTTTTTAGGCAAGTAATAGCTTATATAAAGTCTTAAATAAACTATATTACTAATGTTAAATTTTATTAACTTATGCTTTTTATTATAGTACTATTTAGCTTTAGTTGCTATAAAATCTATTGCTAATTTTACATCTTTATATAAGTATTTTTATATAAAGTAAAAATCTTTATAAGTATTAGTATAAGTATTAAAATTAGTAAGTATATTATTAAAGCTAAATAATTAAAAGCTAAAAAGCTGTTTATATAATAATAATTTAATTAAATTAAAATATTTAGTATTAAAGTTTTACTATAAAATAAGTAGTATATTAACTTATTAAAGTTTAAAGTATATAAAAGTATAATACTAAATTATAATTTTAACTATTTAATTTTTTTTTTAAATAAATTATTGCTTTATAAATAGTAAGCAGTAATTATAAGTAATTAAATATTAAAAGATTTTTAAAAGCCTTACTAAAAGCTAAATATAAACTTATAATTATAATTAAATATAATATTACTAAGTATATTTTAATTAAATAAAAAGAATTATTAAAATAAAGCTAATGCTTAATTTTTTATTATATAAGTTTTATAATTAGAAATTAATAATAAATGTTTAAATATAGTATAAATAATAAATATTAAGATATTATAACTTATATACTCTTTTAATTATTATAAAATGCTTATAAAAAGTATGTTTAGCAATTTTATAATAATATTTATACTAATAGTTTTTATTAGCTTAAAGTTTTTTAGTTTTATTAAAATATAATTTTTATATAGCTTTTTTTAGCTAATATTATATACTTTATATTTATTATAATATTTTAAATATTAGAAAACCTTTTTAGTTTTTTTAGCTATAAAATAAAGCTTTAGTTTTTATATTATATATTTTTTTTTAAAGTACTACTTATTATTATAAGCTATATTAAAAAACTTACTTACTTATATATTTAAAACATATAATTTATATTTCTTTTTTTAGTCGATATTATAAAATAGTTAATTAATAATTATAAATAGGTAGTTAAGCTAAAAAAAATTTATAATATTTTTATTATTATTATAAAAGGTTTAAAAAATCTTATTATATTTAGAATTTTTCTTATAATTAGTAATAATTTTATTATAAATAGCTTTATTTATAATAGCTTTAGTAATACTAAAGTTATTAGGTTTAAATAAAGTTATTTAAATTTTGTTAAAAACTAGCTTATTATTAATGTATTAAACTTTATTATTTTTATTTACTAAGTCGATAACATTTTTAAAATAGCTAAAAATATCTAGTATAAAGTTAAAATGTTTTAAAAAGTAGTATACTTATAAGCTATACTAGAAAAAATAAATAGAAATATTAACTAATTTTTTATTTATTTAATTAATTAATCTAGTATTAAAGTTAATATAGTTTATAATACTTTTAGTTATAAAATAGTTAAAAAGAATAATTATAAAGTTATATAATGTTTTAATTATATATAGCCACTTAATAGCTTAAATAATATATAAAATTTTTACTTTAAAAAAATAATATTTTAATTTAAATATTAAAAATAAATAACTAAAAAATATAATAAAAAAGATTTAAATACTTAGTATAATAAATCTTAGTTTTTAAGTATATTTATTCTTAAGATAAAATAATATTACTTTAAACTTTTGCTAAAAAGATTTATTTATTTATATAAACAAAGTCTTAATTAAATTATAGTAATAAAAAACAAAGTAATTATAAATAAGTTTTTAAATAGTTTTAAAAAATGCTAATCTTTTATTTATAAGCTTATAAATAATTAAACAGTAGTATATTTAACGCTTATTAGAATTATTAAGTATAAACTAACTAAATTATTAACTTTTATTTAATAAAGCAATTTTTTGCTTTTATAAAGGTATTATATATTAGGTATAATAAAGAAAAAAGTTATAAAAGAAGCTATTACTACTAATATATTACTTTAATATTTTAAAAAAAATTAAAAACTTTAAATTATAAAATATAGCTAGCTTTTTTTTATTATAAATATATTAAAAGCGTTTACTTAAAAATTTAATAATTTTTTAAAAAAGTAACTAATAAAAAACTTTTTTAATAAAAAAAAGATATACTTTTTATAAAAGAGTTTAAAAATAGTTTATAAATAAAGAAAGTACTTTTTTTAGTATTAAAAAAACATAATATTATTAATAAATGCTTAATAAAACTATTTATAAAAATAAAGCAGTTTATTTATAAAGTATTAAATATAAGCAAAAAAGTTTTAAAATCTTATAAATATAACAGTAAATTTTTTTAGCTTATAAAAGCTAATAATAGTAAACTAGTTATAGTAATTAAAATAAACTTTAAATTAGTAGAAAAATACTATAGCATTAATAATAGTTATATACTATTTTTTTTATATAAATAAATAACTTTTAATTATAAAAGCAATAAGTAATTATTAAATATAGCTATTTTATTTAGTATATATAAATTAACAATAAGTTTAAACGTTATTTTATTTTTATACTATAGTTATATTATAAAGATAAAATATATAAAAAGTATTAATTTATTTATTTATTTTATTTAGCTTTAATTATATAATTTATTAAATACTTTATTTATAGCTTTTTAATTATATAAGCTTAAAGGATATATTTGGAAATTAAGCTTAGTTTTTTATTAATTATTTATTAATAGAATTTTTATTAGCTTGTTTTTTAATATATTAATAATGCTTGAATTTCTTTAAATTTTAGATATTTTATTAAATAATTGTAATATTTTTTTAGCTATATTATTTTTATTTATATAAATAAATTAACCATTAAAAGCTTTAACTTTATTAATTTTAGTAAATTTTTTAATACTAAGTATATTAAGTTTAATTTATTTTATAAAGTAAAAAAAGCTTTATATTTTCTTTTTATATACTATAAATATAATACTGAATAAATGGTAATATTAATATAGTTATTTAAATATAGTTTGTAAAAAAAAAAGCAAAAATAGTAAAAATAGCAGGCTAAAGCTAAGGTACCGCCTATAAAAGGTGTTATCGCAAGGTTTAAAGCAAAAAAGTTATACTAAAACTTTAACAAAAACTATATATATATAAAAGTAAATAAAAGAATTAAAAATCTTATATAACAAAAGGCCTATTTGTTTTTTTTACTAATTATACTAACTATTTTAATTATACTAACTATTTTAATTACTTTAACTAATTTATAATTAAAAATAATACTAATAAATAATCTAGCTTTTAAAAAAGTAATTATATAACTATTAAAAGTAGTAAAAATAGAAAATATCTTTATTACTAATTTAATAAACTTATAAAAAATCTACTTTTTAAAAATATATTATTTAGCTTATTTAAATAATAAATTTTTAAAAAAAAAAAGTAACTAAGCTATTATAAATTATATAAACAAATTTTAAAAAGCTTAAAGCTTATAGCTACAATATTTATTATTTATATAAAAATAATATAGCTAATAAATATATAAAAGCTTTATTAATTATATAAAAGCTATTATAAAGATTTATATAGTAATATAGATAGCAAGAGCAAAAAGCGAAAAATAAGGCTAAAATAGGTAGCTTAGCGGCAGAATTAGGAATTAGCAACAGAATTAGGAATTAGCGGCAGCAAATTAGCAAAAAGTAGCCAGAAACATATTACCAAAATAAAACATAGTATTTAAGTCTTTTTAGATACAGTAAATAGGCTAAAGCTCTTAATACTAAGTATAAAAAATATTTTAAAAATATAAAGTTTATATTTATTTAATATATTAAGTAGCTAAAATATATTAAGCTTATTAAGTAATTAAAACAAATTAAATAGCTAGTATATATTAAGTATAATAAAAATATTATAAAGATTATATTAGTTGAAATTATATATATAAGCGCATTTAATTACGTTATAAATTATGTTTATAATTATAGCAATAAGCTTAAAAATGCTGCACTATTTTAAAATATTAATTATATTAGCTATATTAAAAACTTTAACAAAATTAAAAGCTAAAATAGCTATACTTAATACATTAATTAAAATTCTATATTATTTTAATAGATTAACTATATTTATAAAATTAAAAATAACTAGGTTAGCTAAATTAGTTATATTAAAAGCTAATATAAAAGATTTTATAATAATAGCTTTTATTATAAAAGTTATAAATACTAGTTAAATTAAAAAAAAAGTATTTAAAAGCTTAACATTATTTAAAAAATAAATGTTTATTTTTATTATGTTTATATTTAAGCTAATAGTATTAATAGTTACTTAATAAGAAAATAGCGCTATATTAGCTTATTTGTTTATAGCGCTAGCTGCTGCTATTTCTGCAGGAAAAAATACTATAGCTATAAATAACTTCTATATACTTTTTACTGCTTTACTAATATAATTGCGTTTTTTAATAATATTTATACAAATACTTTAAAAAATAGTTTTAATTTTAAAAAACAAGTTAGCTATTACTACTAATTTTAGTATAATTAATTAAATTAGAGCTATTATATCATTTTTATATAAAAGCTTAAATATAAAATCTTTATTTATAAATAATAGCTTATAAAAAGCAGGTACTATAACAAATATACTAAAGTAGTATAATTATATTTAAAAAAAAAAAAATTTTGCAAATATATAAATAAACTTAAAAAAAAACTTAAAATAAAACTTTAAAGTTATTATTGTTAGCAAAAGTAATTTTGCTATTTTAATAATTAATTATAGCTTTTTTAAGGTTTAAAACGCTATTGCTTAATAGTAAGCTAAATATAATATTTTTTTTAACTATTTATTCTGTTTTTTTAATTTTAAAAAAGATTAAAAATTTATAATTATTAAATTCTAAAATATATAACTTAAATTTAGTATATTTGTTATAATAAATATATCTTTTGCTTATATTTTTAATTTTTTTAAATTATTGTTTTATTATATAGTTAATAAATTTAAAAATTCTTTATAAAATAAAGGTTTAGCTAACGCTAGTATTAATATATATTATACTATTATTGTTATTAAGTTAAGCATAAATAATAACTTAAAAAAATATATAGTTATTATTTATAGCTTTAATTACTCTATTAAAGTTATAAAGTTTAAGCGGTACTATATATAGCTATAGTATAATTTGCTTTTTTTTATAATTAGTGCTTTTATTTTCTATTGCTAAAAAAGCTAATTTTAACTTAAAAAACAGTAAAAAAAAAAGCTAAAGCTGCTATATAAGTTTTAAAATAACAATTAGTTTATTTTAACTTAAAAAAAGAATATAATAGCGCTTATATATACAAATAATAAGGTATAATAGAAATAAACTTTTAATTTATTAAAAAATATATTAAATATACTATTTAGTATATTAATCCTTATTATAAATTAAATTAAACGTTTTATTATAGTATTTATATATTATATTATAGTATTTATATATTATATTATAGTTAATTATAATATAACCGCTATTGCTATTATTTAAATTAAATAAAGTTATTAAAAAAAAAAAAAAGCTAAAAAAAAAGAATTAGCACTATTTATTTTCTAATTCTTATTTAGCAATATTAGCATAATTTTTCTTATACTTGCTATACTTATTTTAATAATAATTGCAATTATTTTTGCAGTTATAGGCTTTTTTTTTATAAAGGTTTTCTTTTTTTTTTATATTTATTGTTTTTATTTAAATAGTACTTATTAAATAAATACCTTAAATATTTTTTTTTGTTGCTTTATTTATAACAAAGAAAATAAAAACGTTTGTTTTATTTATCTTTTTTATTATTATTATACCGTAATTATTTTAAAGCTTTAAGGTATTTTTAGTATATAGCTAATAAAAAAACTAGTTAAACTTAGGTAATATATATTATATAATATTTTAAAAACTTTGTTAACTTAAGTATTTAAAAATATTACTTAATATTTAAATCTATTTATAACAAAATAATAATTATAATGTTATACTAGTTTTTATTTTTTTTATTAAACGTTTTTATAGCTTTAGTATATTATAATTTGCGTTAAATAAAGTTAATTATAGCTGCTTTATTTTTTGCTATATATTTAAAAAAAAGTTTATTTTTGTTAAATTTTATTATAACTTATAAAGCTTATATAATAAAGCAGATAATTAATTTTTTTAATATTTTATTTAAACCTTTGTTATAAAAAAAATAACAAATATTTATTATTAACTTATTATTTTATTATTATATTATTAACTTTGCTAATAGTATTTACTATATAAAAAAAAATTTAGGCTTAATTAGTATGAATTATGTTAACATTTTTTAAAAACGATTTAATATGTTTTATAAAGTAGTATATTAAGTTTAATTTATTTTATAAAGCAAAAAAGCCTTATACTCTCTTTTTATATACTATGAATATAATACTAAATAAACGGTAATATTAATATAATTATTTAAATATAGTTTGTAAAAAAAAAAAAAAAGCAAAAATAGTAAAAATAGCAGGCTAAAGCTAAAGCACTATTTATAAAAAGTGCTATTATAAGGTTTAAAGCAAAAAAGTTATACTAAAACTTTAATAAAAGCTATATATATATAAAAGTAAATAAAGAAGTTAAAAATTCTATATAGCAAAAGGCTTATCTGTTTTTTTTATTAACTATATTAACTATTTTAACTTTTTTAACTATTTTAACTAACTTATAATTAAAAATAATACCAATAAATAATTTAGCTTTTAAAAAAGCAATTATATAATTGCTAAAAGTAGTAAAAATAAAAAATACTTTTATTATTAATTTAATAAACTTATAAAAGATTTATTTTTTAAAAATATATTATTTAGCTTATTTAAACAATAAATTTTAAAAAAAAGAAAAAATAGCTAAGCTATTATAAATTATATAAATAAACTTTAAAAAGCTTAAAGCTTATAGCTATAATATTTATTA
>MU396927.1:0-18014 GCA_022578855.1 Nemania serpens | reverse complement strand
GAATTTTTTTATTAAATTTATATTTAAGCAATAAAATAATAATATTTAAAAGAAAAATAAAAAACCTATTAAGTAAAAATATAATATATAAAATAATAGTAATAGTAAATAACTTAATATATAAGGTAAAAAAGAAATAAAAAAGAAATTAAAACTAAAAAAAGCTATAAATAATAACTAATAATTTAAATAAAAAAAATATTAAAAAATTAATTAGTAAAAAGTATAATTATAAAATAAAAAGTTAAATATTATTTTAAAAAAGAAATAAAAAATATAGTAATAGAAAATAAAGCTAAAAAAAAGCTATTATTTAATATTAATTAAAAAAAAACTAAATAAAATAAAAGCTTTAGCTAAATATTAAAAGTTATTAAAATATAAAATAATTATACTAATATAAATTTAAATTAAAAAAATAAACTTTAAAGCTTTTTTTTATAAAAAAAAGATTTTTAAATATTTAATTTTTTTATATAAATATATAAAAATAAAAAAAATATTATAATATATAATTTTAAAGTATAACTTTTTAATTATAAAATAAAAAGTATTATAATATAATTTAAAAAGTATATTATTATATAATAATAAGAACTTTTATATAGTAATAAAAGTATTAAAATTAGTAAAAGCTATAATAAAATAAATAATAAGTATTAAAAAGCTAAATATATATAAAAAAATAAAAGCTATAAAAAATTAAAAAAAGAAAAAAAAAAGTTAAAAAATAAAAAAGCTATAAAGAAACTATAGTAAAACTATTAAAAGTTTTTAGCAATTAAGTTATTAATTTATTAAAATTTTTAAATTTTAACTAAGTTAAAAAAAAAAAAAAAAACTTAATAAAAAAAAAGCCTTTTTTAAAACATTTTATTTTTAATAAACTATTTAGTAAAAAATAGCTTTTTTATAATAAAATACTATTAAAGTAACTATATATTAATTATATAAGTATTTTATTTAGCTTTAGTATAGTTTTTATTTATAATTATATATATAGATTTTATTATATTATTTAGTTAGTATAAATAAATTATTTAATAATAATAATAGGTTTAATATATTTTTAAATTAAAGATAAGTTATTATACTATATACTAACATTAATAAGGTTTTTATATTGCTAAAAATCCTTTATAAAAGCTTTTTTTTCTTAAAAAAGTTATTTATAAATTAATATATTAAATAAATTTTATTATTTATAACGTTTATTAATACTTTAAAGCTTTAAAATAACTTATTTAATATTATATAAAGTTTATTATTAAAGTACTTTTAATAGCTAAAGTAGTTATTTTATAAATTAATAAATATTATTTTTGCTAATTTTTTATATTAAAGCAAACATTATATATTAACAATTTAAGCAAAAATAACCGCGTTTTATTTAGCATTTTATTTATCGATTTAAAGTAAATCTTATATTAAGCTAGTATAAAGCTTATAAAGGTTTAAAAAGCTATTAGTAATTGCTTTATTTATAAATATTACTAAAAAAAGCTGATTATTTATAACTTTTTAATAACTATGTTAATTTAAAAGAACGTTTTTTTAGCATTCTAGCTTAATTATATCTTAATATAATAGTATATATTTTTTATATAGTTTAATAATATAACTTTTAAGTAAATAAAGCATTATAAATTGTTTGTTTTACAATGTAGCACTTTATATAGCGCTTACTTTTATATATTTATAATATGCTTATACGGTTTATTAATATAAAGAAGTTTAATTATTAATTTCTAATTTCTATTAAACGTATTTAATAGTTATACTAGCTTTTAAATAAAATTAAGCATATTGTTTACGTAAACATTTAAGCTATTAATAATGCAAAATATAGTTTTATAAATATTGCTATATAGCATTTTTTTAAAAACATTTAATAAGATTTCTATTAATATACTAATAGGTGTAATTATAGGTAGTAAAAATTAAAGTAGTAAAATAAAAAATACTTTATTTAAAAAACGGTAGCAAAGCTATTAAAGCTAAAAATCTAGCTATATATACGTAGAGCTTTTAGCTCCTTATTTAATCTATAGCTAATAGTAAGTGCTACTAAAAAAAGAAAGTGCTACTTTACTTTATAAAATATAACTAAGGACTTTTAAAGTTTTTATTAAAGTATTAAGCAATAAAAAAAAAGCTACTGCTTTTAATAGCTATAATAATTAAATATATTTTAAACTTCTGCTTATTATTAGTATATTTGTTAATTCTTTTAATTATAATAACTTTGTTATAATTTTTTAATATTCTTTTTTATAGGCTTAGCTTAGATTTTATATAAGTATTTATAATATTAAAGTGTATTTAAAATAGTTTTTTTTATAGCAGGTAGTATAATAATAAGTATAGCTATAATAAGTGCTGCTTTTGCCGGTATTTTTTTAATTGCAGGCTTTAGTCTATGTTTTTTCTAGTATTTATTAATTAGTTCTTTTAAGTAATAAAAATAATGCTTAATATACTAATAATTATATTTATAACTTTAACTTTGCTATTTAATTAAGTAATTAAATCTAGTCTTTTTTTAATTAAAATAATGCTAAAAAATATGTTTAACTTTATAAACTTTTTTATTACCTTTATTTAAATTAAAATACTAATTATCTTTAACTAGTCTAAAAAAAAGAAATTGCGCTAAAAAAGTTTTTATTACTTTTTATAAGTTATAATTAAGCTACTAATACTATAGAATATATATATAAATATTTAAGAAAATTTAATTTATAGGCTATATTATTTATTTTGCGCTTAATAGTTTATAGTTTAGCTTGTTATTAAAAGTATTTCTTTAAAAGCTTTTTAAAAAAATAGTAACTATTATATAAGTATAATAAAACTTTGTTTTTAAGCTTAAATTTTAATATATAGTACTTTTTATTATAGTACTACTTAGCTTATGTTGCTATAAAGTCTATATATAAGTTAGCATTTTATTTTAAATAGTTTTATAATATTTAAATATTTTAGATTAGTTAATCTTAAGTTTTAGTTATTATATTTAATAGTTTAAATAGTTTAAATCTAAATAGCTATTTATATAGTATTAATTATATTGTTTAATCTTTTACTAAATTTAAGTTTTATTACAAAAAATATAATTTTAAGCTAATTAAACTTTAAATTAGTAAAGTTATAATATTATATTATAATTTCTATTATTTAGTTTTTATATTTAAATAGTTTATTTTTTTATAAATAGTAAGCTATAGTTATTAAAAGCTTTATATTTAAAGCTTTTTATATATCTTTTTAAAAGTTAAATATAAATTTATAATTACAATTAAAAATTATACTTTTTAGTATACTTTAATTACTTAATAATAAGTACTTAATAAAAATAGTAGCTTATTTCTTAGCAGTATATTTCTTATTTTTAAGTAAAAATAATATATACTTAAACATAAAGTATAAAGCTATTATTATATAATTATAATACTTATAGTAAGCTTTATTTATTAATTACTATAAAGTATTAATTAACTTAATTAAGAATAAAAATAAAATAAAATAAATTGCTATAATTTATATTAATAAAAAGTATATAAAATATATAAATTAAAGACTTTTAATTAGCTTTAATTAATTTATATAGTTAAACTTATAGTTATAATAATATTTAATATATTTTTTAACTAATTAAAATTTACGGTAAATTAAATTGCTTTTAAAGTTGCTTATTATATAATTTAAACTAGCATAATGCTTTTTATTATATATTATTTTAAATACTTTTTATATTATAACGTATAATATATAAAGCTGCTTAGTTTTAGTATATATATTATAAATTAATTTATTAATAATATAAAAAAGGTACTTAGGTTTAAAAAAAAAAAATAACGCTTTTGTTATTGCTTTAATACTTATTAGCATTTAATTTATCTAAGATTTTTTTATACTAAGAATTAGCCTTATAAGCAAGCTTAAAATCCCGTTTTTAGGTTTTATTTATAATAGCTTTAGCTATATATTTTACGATATTTTAAACAGAGTTTAAAACGGCTAGCTTATTTATATGCTATAGCTTGCTTATATTATTAGTAGTATTTTATATAGCTTTTAGCTAGCTAAATATATTAAAAATATAGTTTAAACAGCTAAAGAAATAGTATACTTATAGTTTATACTAAGATAAGTAAACAAATAAGTTAATAACTTAGTAATTAGCTTAATTAGTTGCAGAAATATTAAATATAATTTAATTAATAATACTTTTTATAGAAAAATAATTAGTAAAAATAATAACTTATTGCTTGTTAAAATAAATAACTATATAAAGCTTTTTTATAGCTTAAATTAAGTATATAATTTCTAGTTTTAAAAACTTATATTTAGTTTTAGTGCTAAAAAAATAACAACTTAAATATATAATAAGCTATATTTTAATAAATAAAATAGTACTACTAAAAAACTATATATATTTTTCTATAATATAAAATAATATTATATTAAACTTTTGTTTATATAATCTATTAACTTATAAAAATAAGATTTAATTAAAGTTATAATAATAAATTATAATATTATTATATATTATATCTTATACTGCTTTAAAAAGGCTTATTTAGCTAAAGTAAGCTTATAAAACATTAATTAATAGTAGTACTTTTAATAGCTAGAGTTATTATTAACTATTTTACCTTTTTATTGTTTTTTTATAAGCAGTATAGTTTTTTGCTTTTATAAAAGTTTTGCTAGCTAGGTATAATAAGGCAAAAGATTATACAAAAAGCCGCTAGTACCTAGGTATTGCTTAAATATTTTAAATAAGTCTAAAAATGCTAATTATTTAAAGGCTTATACTTTATAAGCGGTAATAAATATATTAAATATATTAATGCAGAATTTTAATAATTTAATAAAAAGATATTTAATAAAAAACTTTATAGAAAATATAGCTATATTTTAGGTTTAAAAAAGCTTAAAAATAGTGTTAAAATAGCTAATATATTTATTAAAGCTATTTAAAAAAATAATATTATTATTAATAAATATTTAGTAGTAATAAAAATAACTTTAAAAAAGTTAATTTATATACCGCTATATATAGGCAGACAAATTGCAAAATCTTATTAATGTAATATTAGATTTTTTAATTTCTTATAAGCTAATTATTATAAATTTATTTTTATATTTAAGTATACTTTAAATTAATAAAAAAAACTTGTTATATTAACTATAATAATATAATATTTCTTTAATAAACTACTAATAATATTACGTTATAATAGGACAAAATAATTGTTAAAAAACTATTATTTTATTTAATGTTTAAAGATTAATAACTACTTAGCCTTTATTTTTACTATAAATTTTACGCTAAATAATAAAAATAAAGTAAGCAAAAAAAGTAGCTTTATTAACCTATATTAAATAGTTTTTCTTATAAAAAAAATTATATATTATATTAAAAACTTTTATATTATAGCAACTAAATAAGCTTTAAACCTTGCGATAGTACTTCTTATAGGCGGCGCCTCGGCTTTGGCCTACTATTTTCACTATTTTTGCTTTTTTTTTTGCAAACTATATTTAAATAACCGTATCAATATTACCGTCTATCCAGTATTATATTCACAGTATATAAAGAAAGAGTATAAAGCTTTTTTTACTTTATAAAATAAATTAAACTTAACTTAACATAGCAACTAAATAAATAAGAATATATAGCTAGTTTTACTTTTTACTAACTATTAATAAAAAGAACTTTTAGCTATTTATTTTTTAGTATATTTACTTTGTTTTAATTAGTTTATATATTATATAATTAGATAATTTTAGCAAGTTTAGCAGCTTTAAAAAAGTATTTAAAGTAAATATATATGCTATTTTTAGTAACAATTTTTAAAAGATTTATTAGCTTTTTAATGCTAGAGTTTATAAAAAGATTTATTATTTTTAGCTTAAAAAGTTTGTTTAATTTTAAAATATAAAAGTTAAAAAATAGCTAATAATTAGAATTTATAATTATATTAAATACAAAGTTAATAAAAAGTATACTTAATAGCTATATACTATTATAAGTATTAAATATTTTAAATATAAATATATTTAAAATATATATTAAAGTTATTAAAATATTAATTTTAAATAGCTAAATAGTATTACTAGTAAGCTTATTTATATATATAGAATTATTTAAAATGCTATTAGTAGTTAATGCCGTAATAATTAGCAATATGTTAAATTTAGTATTTATAGCTATTACTAAGTTAGCAGTAGCTAAAAATTTAAAACTAATAATTTTAGCTAAAAAAGCAGTAAATAAAGTAAAAACAAAAGCTAAAGTTTTTATAGCCTTTTTTTATAAACTAATATATATACTACTGTTTTAATTTTTATAAATCTAGCTTAACTTAGTATTTTTATATATTTTTACTAAAATAGCTATATTATTAATTATTAGTACTACTTTAAAAGTATATATATTAATAAAAGTATTTATAGAATTTTTATATATAGCTATAAAATAGAAGTTTTAGTTTTTTAATAAAAGCTTATATTTTATTTAAAAATAAACGCTTTTGTTACTTTAAATTATAATATTTCTTTTATTAGTTACTTTTTATATATATTTAAAACTTTATATTATAACTTTTATTAAGATAGTAAAGTTATTAAATTTTTTAAAAGTAATAGTTTTACTGCCGTAATTAATTACAAAATTATATAGCTAAAAAAAGTTATTACTAATAAGTATATTAAGTTAAAAATAGTTTTTAATAACTTATATTTCTTTTTTATATTTAATAATAAAAAGTTTTCTGCTTTTACTTACACTATAAATATAAAAAGTAAATATAGCTTATTTAATAAAAGTTATAAAAGTATTACTTATAGTTATTATAAAAAATTTTTTTAATAGTAGTATATTTAAAAGTATTAAAGTATAATTAACTAATTATTGTTTTACTAGTTTTAAAATTAGTATAAATTTCTATATTTTTAACTTTTAAGCTAAAAGATATTTTAAAGTAAAAGTAAGTATAGCTAAAGTATAATACTTTATTAATTTAGTTAGCGTTAAATACTTTAATTATAAGGACTTCTATATTAAAAACCTTATTTATATTTATATTAGCTTTTTTTTTAGCTACTTTTAGTACTAAGTAGCTGCTTAATATACTTTTAGGTTTATAAATAGTATTTTTTTTTAGCTATAATATATTTTTAAAGATATTAAAACAATAAGTTTTATAAAAGCAATTTTTAAATATAATATCTATATATATATTAAGCAAAGTTAATTAAACAAAATATATTTAATATTTTTAATTAAATGCTAAGCTTATAATATTTTATATATAAACAAAAAGTAATTAGTAATTTATATTTGTTATAACATTTATAATATATAACAGCTATATTTAGATAATAAAAAAAGTATTTGTTTTAATATCTTATATTTTTAAGTGCTAAAGCTTTTATATTAAAAGTTTTATTGCTAGCTTTTTTTTCTATAAAGTATATATAGTTACAGCTATTATTATAATATTTCTTTTAACAATTATGGTTTTAATTATATAAATAATTATAGTTTTAGCTTTAACTACTTTATTAATTATAATTATAGTTTCTGTTTTACTATTAGTTATAGTTTTTATTGTAATATTAATTGCAATTGCTATTGCAATTATAATTTTAATTATAGTTTTAATTGCAATTTTAACTACTGTTTTATATATAGTTTTATTTTTTATTTTAATATTAATTATAGTTATAGTAGTAGTTATAGCTTCTAAAACAACGTTTTTTTTAGCTTTAATTATAATATAAGTAATTATTATTAAACCTATGTTTATAACTACAATTATAGTTATTTTAATAAAATAAATAAAATAATTAAGCTTATATAGTAGTTAAATTATCTACTTTAAGGTAATTAAGTTTAAGTTTAATATTTAAATAATATTGCTTTATTTTATATTTTAACTTATAGTAAGCTTTTTTAATTTTCTTTATATACTTTTTTAATAATTCTTTTTTTAAAAGGCTAAATATAATTAATAAGTACTTTGTTTTATTAATTGCAAATATTTTATATAATACCGATTTAATTACTATTATTATATTTTAAAGTACTATTAGTATAAATATAGCACAATTTATACTAGATATACTAAGGTAAAATATTATAGTTTTTAGCAATATTATATAGTAAAAGTGTTTTACTAAAGAACTTTTAGGTAGTATAACTTATTTTAATTTTAAAACGGTTTTTAAGTTTAAAAAATACCTTATTTAAACTAGCTTTTTGCTAAATATAGTAATTACTAGTGCTAATTTTGTCGTTTTACTATAGTAAAGCTAATCTTGCTATTAAGTAATTAAAAATACTAAAAATTTAACTAATATTAAAAAAACGTGTTCTTTTATATTTAATTTAAGCGTTAATATAGTTAGTAAATAAGTAAATATTAATATAAATAATGTTTTTTTTATTAGCTATTATGCCGCAATTATTAAGGTTTTTTTATTTGTAATTAAAAATGCTAATATTATTATATTTAATTTTATAAGTATTTCCTTTTATAAAAGCAAACTCTGCTTTAAAAGTAGTATAATATATACTAAGTCTATAGCTAAATCTATATTTATAGCTATATTTATTATTATTATACTTATAATAATCTCTTTTATTATTACTATTACTAGGGTTACTTAGCAAATTATTACTAGCTTTAACTTAGAACTCTAGTTTTTTACTTATAGCTTTATTTAATAGTTTATATACTAGCGGCGGAAAAAAAAGCATACTTATACTACTTATAATAAGCTATATGCTAAATAAAATAGTATTACTTATAGTAAACTATATACTAAATAAGCTTGCTTAACTTTATTTAAAAGCTTTTAATACTTAGCTAAAGCTAAATATAGATTATATTTTTTATATAAAAGCTTATAACTAGTTATATATGCTAGCGATTTTTTTAATATCTTTTTATATACCGTTAATTGCTTTTTTAGCATTTAATGTCTTTATATATATATTATCGAAGCTTTTTTAATTAAATATAAATAAATATACGTTTTTAAGCTTTATATTTATAGTATAAAAATTATTTTAAATATATTTATATGCTTTTTTTATAGGATTTATAAGTAGACTTAGGTAATTAAAGTTAAAAATAAAAAAGGATTATAAAGCATTAGTTAATTTAGCTGCTAGAACTGCTAACTTGCTAGCTAAGTTTAATATATTAGCTTTTAGTTAAGCTAGATTTAAAAGCAGATCTAGTATATCGTTAAACAAATATTTAAGTAAATATTTATTAAATATAGCGTTTATATAAATAAGTTAGTATTATAATAAAAATTTTTTTTATAAAGAAATAATAATAAAGTATTTCTTACTTAAGGTTAAATTACTATATAAAATATATATATTTTAAATAGCTAATAAGTATGCTTAATTAACGTTTTTATTAGTTATTATATTTAGTAAAAAAAGTAAAAAGTTTTTAATTATAAAATATGCCTTAATAATCGGTATTTTTTAGTAAATTTATAATATCTATAAAGATTTAATATTTTTAATCATAAAGCATATTTTATATAATTTTAGGTTTTTTTGTTTTTTAAAATATAAAGGTATAATATTAAGCATACGTTTTACTAATTACTTAATTATTTATAAGTTTTAACAAAAGCAAGATAATAAAGTTAGTATAAAAAGCTTAATACTAAAAAACTTAGCAATAATACCTGCTTTAATTAAAATAGTTATAGCATTAAATTAATGCTATATTTATTCTAAATATATAAAAATAACTAATACTGCTAGGTAATAAAAAAAGGTTTTTTAATCTTAAAAAATTAAAATAAATAGTTATATAGTTTAGTTTAATTTAGTTTTTGCAGTTAAAACTATATAAAAGCACTAATTTAATAAGTATAATTATAGGTAGTAAAAATTAAAGTAGTAAAATAAAAGATACTTTATTTAGAAAAAGGTAGCAAAGCTACTAAAGCTAAAAATCTAGCTATATATACGCAGAGCTTTTAGCTTCTTATTTAATCTATAGCTAGTAGTAAGTACTACTAGAAAAAGAAAGTACTACTTTACTCTGTAGAGTATAGCTAGAAACTCTTAGGGTTTTTATTATATACTTAAAAAGTTATTTTATTTTATAATATCTATAGAAATTAAATTAAACAACTGCTGCTAATTCTTAGAAAATTAAACAATAAAAAATTATAGTATAAAACCTATATTTTAGTTGCTAACGTTATTATTCTTAATAGTATAAAAGTAATAAATAATTTTTAAGCCTAATAATACGCTATTTTTAAGGTATAATATAATAAAGTTTAATAAAACTAACTTACTTTATCTAAAAGGCCTTATTAGTAAGAAATACTATAACTTATTTAAATTTTGCTATATTTAGAAATCCTGTAATTATAGGTATAAAGAGTTTTTAAGCTTAATTAGCGGCGCCTAAAGCAGCTATTAAAGCGTTCTTTTTTTTAGTTTAATAAGCCTTATAGAGTTTTTAAACAATAAATAAGGTAGCATATTTATATTATTTCATATATATATTACTTTAAGTTTTAATTTTAGTATAATTTAGCATAAAAAGTTTAAAATCAAGATTTATTTACAATGTACTATTAGTAAATCTATTATTAACTTTTAAACTATTAGTAGTAAATAGCTTAATATGTTCTCTAACTATTAAATATAAGCTATAGATTTTAGAACTAAACTTTATTAAACCTAAATAATCTATATCGAAAGCGACGTTATTTTCGTTAGCTACTGCAGTAATACCAGTATTTATAGCTAACTTCTAAGTAATTATAAAAACTTTATTACTAAACTTAGTTAAAATATTATCGGTTTATTTTTAAGGATTAGTTAATAATAATCTGCTTATATAAACAATATTATATACCTGGATAATTAGGCTAGGCTTTAATTTATAAAATAATATAACAAAGTATTAGCTTTTATAAAACTCTGCAAACTAACTAAAAATCCTTTTTAAAAAAGTAAAAGGTTTTATATCTTAGTTAACAAAAAGATCTTATATTAGTGCTATGTTAAATTAGCTATTTATAAGACTTAAAAGTTGCTTATTTCTTAATCTATAGTTAAAAACACTAAAAAATAATAGCTTAGTATATATTTCCAATAAATTATAACGCCGGCTTTTACTTATATAAAGAAGTGCTTATTTATAATAAGTAATAATTTATATATATTAACTATTAGTTAGATTTACTTCGTTAATAAAAAAGCTTTTTAAGCTATGCTTAATAAGAATTATAAGCTGTTTAATCTAGCTAACATTAGCTTTAAACTTATATATTCCGCTTTTTTACGTACTTAATTATTAGCTTAAAATATAGTTACTAACTTAAAAAGCATTTTCTTTATATCTTTAATTAACTTCTAAGAATTGCTTTTAAAAAGATTTATATTATAGCTATATAAAAGGACTTAAAGACTAAAAATATTATCGGAAAAATAGTCTTATAGCTAGATATTATTCCTGCCTACTACTTTTTATAAATTAACGGTATAATTAGCAAGGCTTAATATAACTAATATATTATTATAGAGTTAGTATATAGCTTTATAGCTAAAATTATATACGCTTGCTTTAATTAGGAATTATTCTTATTTTTATATATAATTATAATGTTATAAAAAGTATAGTTATATTAATATTTAAATTTTACGTATACGCTAGCTTAAAAAAAGCGATTTACTAGCTTGGTATTAAAATACTTACTATAAAAAAATGCTATAGCATAAGCTTACGGCTTTTATATATATACTAAAAAGACGAGATTTATAATACTAATAGTTTTTTTTAAGATTTCGTTAGTTATAGCAATTATAATAAGATTTTATTTTAAATCCTTAAATAGTTTTTTATTAAAAATACCTTAGATGTAAAAAACGATATAATATTTAAATTAGATTTATATAAGTATTATAGGCCTTATAAAGACTTACTTTCGATATTAAAAGTAAAAAAAAAAGCAGTAAATAATAGGATTATACTTAATAAAAATATATAAAATAGTTTTATAATAGCAGTATTTTATAAGCCGTTAATTAAAATTATCAAAATTATTAAAATTATTGCAAATTATATACTAATGTAAAAATAAGCAAAAAGCTAAGTAAAAAAAGCTAGATGTTTTATAATATAGCTAAAAACGCTAGCTATATAATTATATTACTACTTTTTACTTAAATTATAACTTTTATAACTAAATAAAAGGCTTAAAAAAACAGTTAAATACTTTTACTAAATAAAAAAGCATATATAATCTTAAAAAATTATAAAATTTCGTATTTAATTAATATTGTTTTTATATATATATAAACAAAAATGCTATTTCTACTAAAAGTACCTACTTATTACGTTAACTTATAAATTAGTTATATAAAAACCTATTAAGTAGCTTAATTTTTATGTAATTATATAATACCTAGTTATCCTAAAATCTTAAGCTTTATATATAGAAATGCGACCGTGTTTTTATATAGCCGCTATTTTACTTAGTTTATCTAGCGGTTTAATATATTTTAAATTCTATTTATTTAGCTTATGCTTATTTTTATACTCTTTAGTAAAGTTCGAGCTTATTAAATATATAATACCTTTTATTTCTTGGAATTTTAGCTGTTTATATATATTATAGCTATATAAAATAAGCTATGCTAGAATAAAATTACTTTAGCAGCTTTTTTAAAGAGATTATTTTATTAAATACTTGCTAATACCTGCTTATCTAAAATAAGTAAAATAATGTCTTATTTGCATTTATACTAACATTTTACATTTATAATAATAATAATAATACCTACTTATAAATAATTAATATCCACTTTTTCTAGCTCTTTTTCTTTTCAACTACTTTTTTACCTAACTATATAACTTTATAATAGCTACCGACCTAGTTATCCTAAATCCTCCAGATGCGTACCAGGGGCTGTTTGCTACGGCTGACTTCCTCGAACAGCCCATACGAGCTTTTGCTAAAGAGCATCATTTCGGTTTCGCACAGCGTGGGTATTCAAATGTACGTAAGGGGGATGGATTACCTACTAGGATCGACCTATGCGATCAGGGTCGCCGGAGACCGCCCCAGGGTGTCGGGTTACGTGCCACACATACCAAGAAGGCTAAGGACTGCCCCTGGAAAGCTAAGATGGTACGAAAAAAGGCAACAGGGTGGCAGTGGGCCTTCGAGGTGTACAGGAGCCCCGAAGGAGAGACTCTACAGCATAACCACGGACCTACCCCACAGGCTGAGTCCCACCACATGCACCGGAGGCTATGTAGTATGTCACAACGTCAGATTGAGGAATCGGTACGGGATAATACGTCCCGGCCAGCTATCTTACGTGCCTCCATTTGCAAGGCTACACGGGGAAAGGAGAGACCTACTCTGAAAGATATCAACAACATACGTCAGAAGGTGAAGCGGCGCATGAGAGAGGGGTTCACCGCCACACAGGCCTTTGTACAACGGCTCCGAAACAAGGCCTATTGGTTTAAGATATGTTAGGCAAACGATGATCCTTTAACAAACAAGCCGGTAGCTTTCTTCTGGACCATGCCTTACTGCGTAAAGATGTGGAAGCGCTACTACCAGGTCCTTAGTATCGACAACACCTACAAGACTAATAGGTTTAAGATGCCCTTCTTTAGCTGTACTAGCCAGACTGGCATAGGGTCAGTGTTTAACCGCGCTTTCGGCCTTACGCTAGACGAGACGTACAAGAGCTGTTTATGGCTAGTCAACTGTTTGGCTGAGCTATAGGAGATGATAGGAGTCCCAAGACCTGGTGTTGTTATCACGGACTTCGACAATGAGATGAAGAAGGCTCTAAAGGTGGCGTTCCCTGGGGCTTAACAGCAGATATGCATCTTTTATATTAACAAGAATATTACGGGAAACATCCCCCGTTTATGGAAGAATAGCAACAGTGAGTCTAGCGCACACAGCAACGGCGTCAAAATAAACGATGAGGACTTAGATATAGATGCCCGGTGCTGCCTTCAGAAGCTTAATAAGTGGGCAAAAAAGGCCCCGGGGTCGTTTACACTCCCTAAGCTTAATAGTATCTCACTTACGAAGGAGGGATTATATGAACTTTGAGAGATTATTATGTACAGCCCATCTCTCGAGCTAGCCGTAAGCGCCTAGGACGTGCTTGTCGAGAGATTTTGTAAGGTATAAAAAGCGGTTATCAGGTATATTAACAATATATACATGGACTGTGTTAAGGAGTGGGCCAGCTGTTATATATGTCGATATTTGAATTACGGCATTCGAACGACGTTACTAACAGAGACTAACCACAAGGCCTTAAAGAGCTTCGTACTAGACGGGAACGCCGACCTACTTAGGCTACAGACCGGTGTTAAGGAGCTACTGAAGTCTCAGGAAGAGGACTACAAGTTATAAATCTCTGATAACGTGCTTAAGATACGCCACGAGTGGATAAGACGAGCCTACCTTGGTAACTTACCTACTCAGGTGACAAGGAAGGCTCTGCTGCTCATTAATAGTCAGTTCCAGCTAGCTAGCCTTTATGTGCCGACCCTTACTCGAAAGAAGCCACCAAAGATTAATAGGTGTACGTGTGACGTAAATGGGGTAAGAGCTTACCTCGGGATCTACTGCTACCACGAGATCTACGAGAATATTAAGCTTACTAGGGTACATCCACACGTGGAGCCTCTAGTCCTCGAAGGCGTTGACTTATTCTGGCACACAGAGAGAGAAATACTTCAAGATGAGCCTGACTTGGCTATCTTAGACCCCCCGAATGCAGTACCTAAGGGTCGGCCTCCCACAGGAACCGTACAAACACTGCGACAAGCGCTACAACGCACAGCCGGTGGGAGAGCTACCAAGCAGGGAGGGGGGTTAGCGCCCTCTCAGCGCCGAAACCGGTCGCACTGGGAGGATGTAAACAATACACCAAGAAGGTCCGGCAGACGCAGCCCGGTAAAGCAAACCGCAGTAGCACCGCCGGTACGGACTCCACCTCCAAGAGACTGCATAGAAGCCGCAAGTACGGTGATTGTAGAAAAACGGATCGAACTACCGGCAAAGCCAAGGACGAGACCATATCCAATGATATTAAGAAACAGGAGATAAGCGTAGCTAGCTTAAGTAGCTATATACTTAACGAGTATATAGCAACTAGTATAAATATAAACAATTAAAGCTATTTATAGTATTTTATATATAATAAAGTACTTTTAAAGCTATATATAATGCATTATAAATAATAAAGTAAAGGTTTTATAAAAAAATTAATACTTTTTTAATAAAGCTTATTTACTATTAAATAAAGATTATTTATCTTTAAATAAAAATTATATCTTTTTAAATAAAGATTAAGTAACTATAAAGTATTAGTATAAATATAAATAAAACATCATTTTATATAAAATAAATAAATAAGTATTAGTAAGTATTCGATAAAATAATCTCTTTAAAAAGGCTACTAAAGTAATTTTATTTTAGTATAGCTTTTCTTTATATTATATTAAACTATTTATAACTATAAAACTCGTAGAAAGCGGTTGGCGTTATTTGTTTTTTTCTAAAATTTAGGCCTAAAGCTATTAAAAGTTAGCTCCGTATAATATTGGCTGAAGATTATTACTGACTGTTTTAATAGGTAGGAATTCGTCTTAAGCAGTACTATCATGATTTCTGGGAGAGCCTACGTTTACAGAAACCTCGTGCAGCGCTTAATTGCCTACTCTAAGGTTTGTCTTAAGAGTTGTAGGCCTTTTAGAAGCGGTAGTCTGTTAAGCAATACCCGCAATTTATGTATAATTAGAAGGCCTTTTCGGTTAGCTATAAACAGGAGGCTTTTTTACTACAGCATACTTAGACATTTTTCCTGCTACTTTATTATATTTAACGCTAAAATAAAAAGGTATAAGTGCTAACTTAGCTATAAATATAATTATAATTAGTAAATAAAAGTAGTAATAGCCTTAATAAATAAGGTTTAAAGCTTTAAAAAATTAGCATTTATAGTTAAAAGTATTATTATTAAATATAACTAAAAATAAATAAATTTAGTTAATAATTTTAACTAAATATATAATCTTTTTTTCGAAAGATTAAATAAGCGCTAATTACTATTTATTATGTTTAATAAATGCCTTATATTTTATATACATTTTTTAGCTTTTTTAAACATTCGGTTTTATATAAAAAAATAGCTAAAAAGCTTAAAACTAATTATATACCTTTGCTTATTAAATCTTTATATCGAAAGCCTAATAGATATTTAAGGTTAATAATATTTTTAAAGCTAATTTAAAGCTATATATAAAGCTAAAATTTTGAAAATAGCACGGTATATATTATTTTAATAAGTTATTACTAAAATAAATAAAAATAATGTATTTTTAAAATTCATTATTTATGCTATTAATATTTAGCTAATAATATATACTTAAAGTAAAAATAAATAAGTTATTATATAGCCTACTTAGCTAAACCTATTATAAAAAGCTATATATATAATAATAAAGCGTATATAAATTATTAAATATTATAAATTATGCGTATATAAATATATTTACACGAGAATTTAACAATGTAATACTTATAAAACTAATTAGTAAAAAGTTATAAAATAAACTAAAGATTTTCCAAATTATAATGCTTAGATTTTCTTCGACAAATAAAGAAAAAGAAATCGTAAACCTTAAAACCTTTAAAGAACTATTAGTTAAATAAGAATAATTCCAAGCTTTTTACGCAAGCTTTTATTACATAAATAAAGAGAATAACTAGTCTAACTTTTATTTTGCATAAACCTAAATCAACCTTGGAAAAGGTTAGTTAGGCATACCTAAAAGTAGGAAATAAAAACCCTACCGCTAATTAGGCAACTAAAACTACTTAAAACTTAAAGAAGGATATCCTGCCCGCCTAGGTAACAAGGCATAAAGATTAATACAAGAAGGTAACCGCAAGGTTAACACGGCTTACCCGTCGCGCTAGTTAATAGGCTAGATTGTTAATCATTTAGGCTACTTAAATTAGCTGTTTAATGCTATATTATAATATTAAGCCAAGTAAAAGTTTTAGAGAGCTCGTACTCGCTATATAAGGGATTTTCTTTAATTACTTTAAACCTTTTTAAGCTTATTTCTATTAGTTAAACAATTAAAAATAGTATAATTCTAAGATAATATAAGTAATTTTTATATATTAAAGCATAAAAAAGCTTATAGCTTTTTTAAAGATATAAAATAAAAAAGGCATAAAAATATAAATACGTATTTTTATAATTTATATTTTTTAGTAAAAAAGCTATACTAATAGAATCTATGGTAGCTTAAACGCTTTTAACGAAAATACTACAAAAAATCTTATATTACATCTTTTTTAACTTATTAGTTATATACTAATCTACTTTCCGGGTAGTTTTAATAGACTAAAAAGCTATAATAAAAGGTATAAAGTGATTAATTACGCTATAAAACCAAAAGATTTCAGCTATAACTAATAGGTTATATACTCTTTATTTCCATATTTAAGTATACTTTGCGGCAACCTGTAATCTGCGCTCTGCGACTATAACAGGGGCTTAAACTCGACTAAGCTAAAGAAATAAGGGCTAAAAAAAGTTAAAGCCTAAAGTATTGCCGACATAATCCGTGCACTTATTGGAGGCGCCTACGGTTATATAAGTAATAAGTAACCGCTTAGCTTAAACTAAACTAGACTAAAATTTAAACCTACTTAATAAATCATTTTACCTAGTAAATTATATGCTATAGTAAAACTACTAACTTTAAAACTTTATAACTAAATAGTAAAAATATTTATAGCTATATACTATATATAGATATAAAGCGTAAAAAAAGCTTAATATAACTATATATCTAGTTTATTTAATACTATTATAGCTAGTATAATATTTCTAGTATATTAAATATAAATATAATATTTAAAATATATTAATAATTAAATAATAAAAA
>MU396926.1:0-18130 GCA_022578855.1 Nemania serpens | reverse complement strand
TATAAGTTATAAAAATATATATTTATAATATATTATAAGTATATATTTATTATTATTTATTAAATATATATATTAAAAAAAGTATAAGCTTTTTAATTAATATTTAATATAAGTTTAAAACTTAAATAAAATATTATAAAATATTTATATAAAATTAAATAGCTAGTAAATATAAGCTACTATTGCTTGCAAATTTAAGCTATTTATACTATAAAAGCTAGCTAAACTATTTATACTTACGCTTATATATTATTAAAAATTAGGTTTTTTTTTTTTTTTTTTATTTAATTTTATAAAATATTAAACTTTATATAACTTAATAAATAAAAAAAAGAAATTATAACTAATAAAAAAAGTAAAACTTTAAGTAGTATAAAATTTTACTAAATAAGATTTATTATAAATTTTTTTTATTGCTTAAGCTTTTTTTTTTTTTTATTTTAATAATAATAAAATATAAATTATTTTTATTATATATTTATATTAAATTTAAGTTTAATTTAGCAACTATTTCTTTTTTGTTTAACTATTAATTAAAACTTTAATATAATATAAATTTAATCTTTTTATTATAATAAAATTGACTTTATAAAAAGGTTTGCTTATTTAGTAGCTATTTAAAGCTCTTTTTTTTTTTTTATAGCAATAATATATTATTTAAATAAAATTAAAAGTAAATTTAATTTTAATTTGTTTTAAATTAAAAGCTTACTATTATAAATAAATAAAAGATAGCTTATATTTACTATATTTATTATATAATTTAAATAAATAACTTATTTAAAGTAAAAATATTTTAAATTTACTTTTAATAAAAATATAATAAAACTTTAATACTTTTTATACTAATAATATTACCTTTTTTTTTTAAAAATATATTTATTATATTAAGTTTTATAAAAAAAATTGCTTTAAAAGCTATTATAATATAAGTTAAATTTAAATCTACTACAAATTTAAAGCTAATTAAAATAAATTAATTTTGCTAAATATAGCGTTTATTTTATTTAAAAAAAGTTTTTTTATACTTATACTACTACTTATTAAAACTATATTAATATAGCAACTTTTAAAAAAATTTTTATTATTAATAGTAAATTTTTATAATAAATTTAATATAAATTTAATATTAATTTATTTAGCTAAACTTTAAAAAATTATTAGCTAAATAAAAAACTAAATATATTATATTTACTTATTAATTTTAGCATTTATTTTTACTGCTTTTATATTAAATTTAACTTTTATTATTATTAATAATAATAATAATAATAATAATAAAAAAAAAAAAAATATAAGTTAAGTTATAAAAAAGAAAATAAAAACAAAAATAGTAACAAAAATAAACTAAATTTAAGTAGCAAAAAAATTATTAACTTTATTAAAATAGAAAAAAAAGATAATTTTAATAATTATTTTAAAAATCTTTTAAGTACTAAAAAATAAATAAGTTATTATTAGTTTATATAAGGCTTAAATTTAAGCAAAAAAAGCTTTAGCTAGCATTTAATAAGTTTTAAAGTTTATTTATAATAGCTTTTTAATAAAATTAAAAATTTAGCATATTTATATTTAAAATTTAAGTTTAATTTGTTTTAACTTATATAAATAACTTAAATTTAAATTTTAAGTTTTATTATATGCTTAAAAAAAGATAAATTTATAATATAAATAACTTTTTTATAATATAGATTTACTTGCTATATTAAATTCTAATTGTTTAATTATATTAATATATAATAATAAGTTAATATTTAATTAAGCTTAAAATAAGCTATTATAAACTAAAACAATTTATTTATGCTAGCTTATAGCTTTATTTAATTAATTTATTAATTTTTTGTTTAATTAAAAAGTAATATTAACTTAAATATAAACTTTTTATTTGCTTTAAGCTTTTTGCTTATAAATATTTTATAATATTTTTTAACTATATTTAATATTTAGTAGCTTAATAACTTTATATTTCTTTTACTTATTTTTATATTATATATATATTATATTATGCTTTTATAGAAACTATAGCTTAAATATACTTTATAGTTAATTTTTAAGTATAATAGTTTGTTTTTTAAAATTTATAGCACTTAAAACTTTAAAAATATACTATTTAATAACTAAAAAAAAAAAAGCTATATTTTATATATAAAATAGTTTATTATTTTATTTTAATAATTTTGCTATATAGTAAATTAAGTATAAGTTTTTATTTATTATATCTAGTATTATATTAATGCTAAAACAATTATAGTTTATTTTTATACTATAAAAAAAGACCTAAAAGTAATTACTAGATTTTAATAGTTAGACTGTTAATTTAAATAGCTTAAATATATTTTAGTATTAAAGCTTTTTTACTTTTAAGTTAGTATAAGTTACTTTTTTTAGTTATAAAAACTTATATTAAGTTATAATAAAAGCTATATTAGCAACTAAGGTATTTTAAAGGTTTTTTTTTTTATTGCTTTTTTTAATACTAATTTGTTTAAAATTTGTTTTAAAATTAGCGCTTTTATAAAAGCATTATACTTATAAAAAAATAAGTATATAGTTTTTTAAATTAGCTATTTAATATATAAGCTATTAAATATATATATATTAAATTTAAAGTTAATATAAACTATTTATAATATAAATAAATATAAGGTTAAAGTTAAGCTTTAAACTATTTGCTAAAATAGCTTATAAGTTTAGTTATATATATATAGGGCTAGATTTTTCTTTATTATAAGCTATAAAGCTTATAACTAAAAGTTATACCAATTTTTATATACTTTTATAACTAATTTATATTTAGCTTAGGTTTTTTCTATTAAACTTATATATAAAAAATATAAGTAGTTATTATAATTAATTAGTTTATATTTCTATATTTGTGCTAGAAACTATAAAAAAGAATTTCTTTTAAAAAGTATTACTAATATAAATATAAGTTAGCAATTATAACAAATTTAGCTTAAAATAAAATATTAGCTAAGCTATTATTTTTAAATATTATTTATTTTATTTAAAAGCAGATATTATAATATACTATAATAATAAGAATTTCTTATAGCAAATTTAATAATAATAAATTTTTTATAAATAAGTTTATTAAGCTAGCTTAAGCTATTATATTATTTATATATATTATTACTACTTAAAACGCTTACGCTTAATATTAGTACTTAAATATTACTTAAATTGCTATAATTTTAAGCATATTAATATTAAAATCTGTTTTATTATTAAAATAAAAGTAGCTATATGCTTAAAATTTTAGAATTAAAAAGTAATTTTTTTAGTTACTTAAAGCTAAATTAGCTTTATACTAAAACTTATTAATCTTAATACTAAATATATTTATAAATAAATATACTATTTAGTAATTACTACTTATAAGTAAATATATACTGTTAAATTTAGCTAATAAGTTATACTACTAATAAAAATTTGCTATAATAAGTTTAAATAAAAGGTATAATATTTATAAGCTAAATTTTAATAGTAAAGCTTAAATATTATATAAAAACGGTTTATTTAGTAGTACTACTATTAAATAAAAACTAAAATAGCTTGCTAGTTTTTTAATTTTATAACAAAATAAACATTTTTTAAAAAACGCTTTAAATATAAAGCAGTTTACTTTTGCTAGCTTTTTTTTAAACAGCTAAGCTTATATTATAACTATATTAATTTTAATATTTAGAATTTCTAACTATATATTTTTACTATTTTTAAATAAATTTAAAATAAAGTTTAATATATTTAATAACTAAGTATACCTTTAATATACTATAAATATAAAGTAAATTTATATTAAAGCTAGCGCAAATATAAAGTTATTAAAGTAGTATATTAAACTAACAAAAAATAATAATACTTTAAATATTTAGTAAAGCTTTTTTATAAATAAATTAAATAAAAATAAAGCTATTTAAAGTTTAAATAAAAAATAGTTTTTATAAAAAAAGTAGTTTTTTTATTTAAAACTTAAAAACTAGTAGTATAAATATACTATTAAAATAAAGCAAAAAATATTTTTTAAATCTTTTTTAATTAAGTAAGTACTTTTTTTTAACTTTTAAATTATATTAAAGATATATTAAACTATTATATATTAAAGCATGCTATAGTTTAAAAAGATTTAGTTATTAATTAAACTAATTTTTAAAAATAAAAAATAGTATATTTTTTTTTATTTTTTATCTGCTTTTAGTACTAGGTTTAATAGTAAGTAAAACAATTTTACGCTTAATAATACTTTAATAATTTAGCTTAAAGCTAAATTTAATATAATTTAGCTTTTAATAATTATATAGTTTTTATTTATAAAATATAAATTTCTAGTTTAGCTTAATTTTAAAAAGTTAGTATAGCTAAATAAAGCTTTAAATATTAAAATTTTTTAAATTATTTTTTTTAAGTTATTTAAATAATTTTATAGTACTTTTTTTTAATATTTAGCCTAAAAAGAAAATAAAAATGCTTATAAGCTTTTTTTTTTTAAGTTATATATTTAAAAAGCTAGTATTATATTAATTAGCAGCTTTAAAAGAAAAAATAAAAAATATAATATAAATAAAATAACTAAAAAGGTTTTAAATTTAGCTTAAACTAAAAAAAATATTTAAATAGATATAAAAGAAATATTAAAAGTTAAGCTAGTAATATTAATGCTTTTTTTATATAGCGTTATATTAAACTTTTATACTTTTTTTAAGCAATTTTTTGCTTTATAATTGCTTTTATATTATTTATAAATATGTTTTTATATATATTTATTTAAGCTTAAACTTTAGTTATACTTTTTTTTGTTTTAGTAAATATAAATCTACTTTTTAGCTTAAGCTAAGTTTTTATTTATACTTTTTATTAATTTTAAACTAAGCTTATCTAAATTAGTATTATATAATAATTAAGGTTTTTTTAACATTATTAAAAATAAGTAATTATGCTTTTACTTTTAGTTTTATTTTAATTAAAAAGTTGCTATATATAGTATTATTAAATAATACTTTATTTAAGCTATTATATATAAAATTACTAGTTTTATTTTATATATTGCTACTAATTTATATATAATTTAAGCAAAATTATTTATTACTACTATAATATATAATTATATTTTAAATAACTTTAAATAAATTATTATAAAAATTAAAAAGTAGTAAGCTTAAATGCTAATATTAAGTCTATATATTTCCAGTTTTAGCAACAAAGCCTTTATAATAATATTGCTTATTTAACTTATATATAATATTATAGCTAAATTTAAAATATAAAATATCTTAGTATATAGTTTAATTAAGTTTAGCAGCTTAAACTTGCTATAAAAAATTACTATAATTTATTTTTAATTTATACTAAAAAATAATCTAGCTATTATTTAAACAATAAAAAGTAATTTATATAACTTAAAAAACTTATATATATTGTTAAAGTTTTATATTTAAATCTTTATTAAAAAACTGCTTTTTAGTTTTTTGTATTTTTTTAAGTCCTTTTTTTCTAAATTAAGCCGTTTTTAGTGCAGCTATAGCTTGTATACTTAAAAGGCTTTTTTTAAAAAAACTAGTATACCTAATATATTAGCTTAAGCATGTTTTTCTAGCGGTTAGCAAAAGCTATTGTTAATTAAACCTTAAGTTAAAAGTATACTTAAAATTACGATTTTATATTTGCTATAAAACTAGTCTAAAAAGCTTAAAAAGAAGTTAGTTTAAAAAGCAGACGCATTAGCTGCTAAATTTACAGCTGCATTTTTTAACATATTATTAGTATAACAAAAAAGTATAATTAAATAAGTTTTTAAATATAATATCAAAAAGTATTAGATATTACTTCTATATTAAACTTGTTAGTTTAATAATTTTCTATTAAATTTATGCCAAATTATATATATATATATATTATTATAGATATAAGAATTATATAGTAAAGCTTTATAGGCTATAGAAACATACATGTAGGCAGCATATATAAGTTTTATAAGCCTGTAAGCCTGTGCTAACCCAGGTTTAAAAGCAGAGGCAAGGACAATAATAGCCCGCCTTACTTTATCCCTAGCTTTTACCTAGTGTTATAATTCTATTTTAACTATAAAATAATGATTTTATAATTTAATATTAATGATATAAATACTTATTATATTAAAAACCTAAAATATAACACTTTTAATATAATATAAAACATTAAATATATATTATTATATTAAGCTTTAATATTAAATTTAACTTAAAAACTCTTATTATATATATAGTTATTAAATATAAGTAAGTCGATTAATTAAAAAAGCAATGATAAATCTATTATATATTCTTGTTGTTTATGTTTTCTTTTATTTTAGGATTGATTTTTTCTAAAGTTTTATTAATTTAAACTAACTTAATATAGTTAGTTTAGTAGTTATTTTTATATCTAATATACCTTTTTAAAAACTAAGGTATTTATATTACTATAGTATTTAAATAACTAAATTCTATAGTTTTTTTAGGAATAAATAGTTTTTTTACTATTTAATATATCCTTTAATAGCTCGAGAGCTTTATCTATTAACTTTTTTATTTTTTGCGTTATAAAGTAGTTAGATATATTTACTAAGCTGTTATAAAAACCCTAAAAAAACAAAGAAACCCTATTATTTTACTATTTTATTATTTTATTATCTTATTTAATATATAACACGGATAAATAAACTTATTAAAGTTAATAAACTATAATTAAAATACTTATTAATTAATACTAATTAACTAGAAAAAATACTTAGATTAATTATTAATTATTTTTAATTAAAATTAATTTTTATAAGAAAAAATATTTATATAGTTTTATAAGCTTGCTTTATATTTAGTTATTTATTTTTATTTCTTAGCTATTAATTTACTTTTTTACTAAATAATATATTCTTTAAACTTAGAATTATTTGCCTTATTATATAGTAATAAAAAGTACTTAAAAATCTTTTAATAAATATATACTAAAGCTTCTATTATTATCTATAAATTAAAACCCTAAATATACTCTTATATTATTATATAAAAGGTTTATTATACTTTAATAGCTGTTTAATTAATAGGACTTAGTATAAATAAATAAATATTAGTATAAGGAGATTCTAGTAATAGAAAACATAAAGAAAAAAATTCTAAAAAGTATACCTAAAAGATACTCTAGCTATAAAAAATAAATAGGCAAATACTTTAAATAACTAACCTATAGATTATAAAACTAAAGACTAAAAAGCAGAAAGCATAAAAAAAAGCATTAGTAAATGCTTTTACAATAAATTAACCTTAAAATCAAATTAAAAATATAATTATAATAGTAACCTAATAGTAAGTACTTCCGGAAGAAAATCTAAAAAATGCTGATAACAACAATATTAACAATAATAACTCTAACGAAAACTTAAGTAAAAAAGAATTAGGAAAAAAAAAATACCTTTCTATAAACACTAGCACATAAACTAATAAAGGACCTACCTAGAACTACAGCACTTAAACAATAAAAAAAACAAACACTAGTATAACAAGAAATAGCATTATTGTTTAAATCGACAAATAAATAAGTAAAACAAGTACTACTACTATTAGGGTTAACAACTAGTATAAATATAATAAATATTAAAAGATTTAAACTTATACCTCCTAAAGCTTATAAAAAGGCAACTAATATAAAGTTATTCCTAATATAGGCTTAATTATACTAAAACTAGTATATAAGTACTATTAATACAAATACTAAAAAAATTATAATAATATTTTAATTTCTAGTAGGAATTATTTTTAAATAGTTTAAACCTATTTTAAAAAACTATTTAAAAAACTTAGATAATAAATAAAAACAAAAAACTAAAGATATTTTTATATTATATATAAAATTTAAGGATTATATAAAAAGCCTGTTTAAAAATAAGAAAAAGGCTAAATATATTAAATAATTACTATATTAACTATAATAAACTAAAAATACTATAGCTTATATAGTAGAATTTAAATAACTAGTAGCTATTTTAGAACTGCTTAAAACTGTTTTATTTCTTTATTTTATAATAAGTTAAAAATATATATTTAAAATAAAATATACTAAAATAATAAACTATTAATATTTAATAAATATATAAAAAATATAATTATAATAAATAGACAATTATTTAAAAAAATTATAAATAGAAAATAAATAATTATTATAAAAACTAGAAATAATACCTAAAAAACCTAAATTAAACAAAAAAATTTAGAAAAAAAGTTATAAAAAATAAATATAATATAAAAATAAATATTATAAAACATATTTAATATAAAATATTTTTAGTATAAAAAGAATACTATAAATACTAGTACTTAAGCTTATAAAAAAAGCTAAATTAGTACTAATAAAAAAGAATTCTTTAAAATAAGCCGCAAAAAACTAGAAAAATATAAATTATAAAAGTATATAATAATAAAAAAAACTATTATAATACTTAAAATAATAATAAAAATATTAAAATCTATAATTATAACTCTAGGTTTAAATTAAGGTATACTATTATTATAAATATAATAATATAAAATAATAATTCTATATTAAATAAAAAAAACTATTTAAATTATAATAACCTTAATAAAAAAACTTATAAATATTACCTTAGATTTTAGGAATTAATAAATTAAATTAATAAAAGATACTATTATTATATATAACTTAAAAACTATAAATTATATAAAAAAAAAGAAAAAAAAAGAAAAATAACTTAAATATTATATAAATAATTATATTAAACCTTTTATAAAAATACTATTATTATAAATAGTATTAATAAACTAAAAACTTAGCTAATTAAAATATATCTAGCTAAAAAAATATAAATAAAAACAAAAAACTATATAATTATAATTAAAAACCTTTTTATATAGTATTACTTAAGGCTTATAAAGCCTATAAAAATATAAAAAAAAGCAAAAAAGCTATTAGTAAAAAATATATATATTATACCTTTATATTTTATAAATTATACTAAATATAATTTAAACTTTTTTTTAGAAAAAAATATAAAACTAAGAAATATAAACTTTATAAATACTTATATAAAAAAACTTAAACTTATAATAAAACATTTTAAACTTATAAAGAATACCTATATACTTTTATAAATAAACTAATTACTTTAGAAAAATGCTTTTATAATAAAACAAAAAAATATAATATTAATATTAACGCTAGACTATTACTTATAAAATAGCGAACCTTTGCTTTACTAAAACTATAAATAATACTAAAAATAGTATAACTAAAAAGAACTATATAGTAAAAATATAAGTACTAAATTAAAAATTAGTATAAATATATAAATAATAGGTGTTTTAAACATATAATACCTAAGGTATAAGCTTAAAGAATTACTTACCTAAACATAAAACTAAAAAATTAAAAAAGTGCTTGCTTATAAAGCAATAAAGAACTAAAAATACTAAAGCTTTAAAAGAAGTTAAATATAGATTATAAAAACAACTAAAAATTAAAATAAAATATAATAAAAAAATCTATTATATACTGATTAATTCTAAAATAAATATTAATTTTATTTTACTTTAAATAATAGAATAAGCCTATATTTTCTAGAAATATAAAAAGAAATTATATAAAATTATAGTATTTAATAGAAATAAATTAAGTTATAATAATAGCTATATACTAAATAAAACCTAACCTTTTAATATATTAATATAAAAATATTAAAACAAAATCATATTTAATATTCCTAATATTTTTAATTATAATTTTATTCTTGGAATAAAATAGCTAGAAACTAGTAACCTAGTAATCTAATAAAAAAATAAGATAATAACTTAAGATACTAAAAATATTAGTAAAATATAGAAAATAATAATAAAACCTTTTAAAATACTAAAAAAATACCTATAATATAATAATCTATTTAAAACGCCTAAAAAAAGCGAGTTATTTAAATATAAACCTTAGAATTACCAGATTCTACTAAAAAAAAGTTATAAACCTAAGTTATATTAAATCTACTATATAAGCTTAGTAAAATTAAAAGCTTTATAGGAATATTTATAGAAAAATTAGAATTACTATATAGCTATCCGGCTTTACTAGTACTAAAAATACAAAAAAAGAAATAAGTATATAATAAAAAAAAAACCTATTATAACAAATAGTAATAAACTATTAACTATTAAACCAAATTATAATTCTAGATAAATACTTTTTAATACTTGTTTTTATAATAAAAGAAAACATTAGCTAAGTATTATAGTTTACTATATTTAATATACTAAATAAATATTATATAATTAAAATAAAAAAAAAAGAATAAAAAATAGTAATAAAAACAATATATAAACTATATAAGTATATAATTATATTTTAAAAGCTATATAATATACTAGTAACTTTTTAATAAATAATAATAATTACATTTTAAAAATTCTTAAATAATATACTTATTTACTTATAAATATTAAAAAAATATAAAATATATATAATATTAGGTTTAAAAAACTTAGAAAAGCAAAACTATAATTTAATATAAAAAAATATATATAATATATTTAAAAAATTAACTTTTTAAGATTTATAATTACCTTAGAAAAGATCTAAATATAAGAATTAAAAATTAAAATAGTATAAAATTAGAAAATACTAAATCTATATATAGTTATTAATATTTAGCAAGCTTTAGGATTTTTAAACTATATATAAGTATTAATTATAAATTTTAAAATATTAGCAAAATTCTTTATAAAATATACTACTAAAAAATATAAAAAAAAGATATTTTTAATTTTAAAAAAGGCTAAAAAAGCTTTCGAGATATTAAAGTTTTAAGTTATTTTTAACTTAGTAATATAATTATTAAACCTATTAAAGAAAAAAAGACTAAAAATAAACGCTTTAAATAATATAATTACAAAAGTATTTAAATAATTAAAAAATAATAAAAAATAGCATTTTATAGCTTACTATTTAAAAATACTATAAAGTATAAAATTATAATATTTAATCTATAATAAAAAACTATTAATTATTATTAAAATATTAAAAAAATAAAAACTATTTATAAAAAAAATAATAAAACTATTTAAAATTTATTTAGATTATAAGAATTTAATTATACTTATAATTATAAAAAATTTTACTAAGTAATATAAGAACTAGTTGATTTTTTTTATAAAATTTAACTTTAAAATATATTTTATTAAAAAAATAATAATATTTAAGTAGATATTTTTAGTTAATAAAAATAAAAAAGATTTAAAGTTTTAAAATAAAACATTTAAATACAATATATATAGAAAAATAAAAGCCTAAAAATATATATATTTTTTAAAAACTTTTTTAAAATATAGTTATAAAAACTATAAAAAGCCTATAATTTATAAAAAATTATAAAGTTATATAAATAAAAAAGATTATAAATAGTTTAATTAAAGTACTAAAAAAAGATTTATTTTCCTAAGATTTTTTAATATAAATTTATTAAAGAATTTTATAAATATTTACTATATAGCTATTAAAAAATAATAAAAACTATTAAACAACTATAAAAAAATTATAATTTTCTAAAATTATAAAATATTATAAAACTATTATAAAAATATATAATATTTATAATAAATTAAAAGCTATTTAATATAAACTATATAAACTTGTTATAAACTAATAAAATAACGACTTATTAAGTAAACTAAGTATAACTATAAACTAATAAGTAAGCGTAAAGCTAGACTAAGAAATAAGCTATAGCTTTAACGCTAAGAAAGTTACGTAATATTCTTAAGAAAATTAAGCGCTAAAAAAACTTAAAACGCTTAAAAAAAGTTCTTAAGAAAATTAAGTACTAAAAAGGCTTAAGAAAAAAAACTAAATAAAAAAAAGAATTACTATATAGCTTTAATAGCTTTTTTATATATTTAGTTATTCTTTACTTTATTATTTATTTTAAATATATAAGCACTTTTTAAAATTAACTATATAAAAGTAATCTTTTAAAAACTTATAAATAACTTTTAATTAATTAGTATTTTTATTATAAATATTATCTTTAACTTTAGAAATAACCTATATTATACTATATTTATATTTAATATAATAATATAATTATTATATTATAAATAATTATTATTTAGCTTTATTACTCGGATATTAATTAATTAACAAACAATTATAGCATCTAATATTATACTTAATATAGCAGCTTTAATATAGTAGCTATAAGCACGTATTTAAGAACTCAAAAACGCTAATAAATAAGTAATAGTACAAATTACAAAAAGCAAGCCAAGAAGATATAAACTAATCACCCTAATAAAGTATAAAGGTATATTAGGCTAGCTTAAAGGATTTCTAACCTAGGTGAAAGCCTATTTATAATACTTTAAAAAAGACTTTATAATAAAAAAAGAGAAGGTCTTTTATACGGCAGAGTTTTTAACTAGAGATGCTATAAAATGGTTTAATCTAATAATAACCCAGTTTATAAAAAAAAAGGAAGACGAGTAAAGCGATAATATAAAGACCGCGTTTAAAAGCGTAAATAAGTTTATTACTACTTTTACTAATATATATAGGAATTCAGAGAAAGAATAATAAGCCGAAAGGCGATTAACCCAAATATAATAAAAAGGCGCAGTATATAAATATATAATAAACTTTAAGAAAGTACTAGTATAAATATTATAAGATAATAATAATACTTTAATAACTCTGTTTTATAATAGCCTAAAAGATAAAGTCTAAGATAAACTCTATAAGCTAGAAAAACTAAATAAATTCGAAAAATATATAGCTTAAGCTATTAAGATTAATAATAAACTCTTTAAAAGATAATAATAAAAGAAAAACTAAGGATTAAATACTATAGTAAATATTAAGAAGTTTTAATTAGAAAAAACAATAGTATATAAAACATATCTAGGACTAACAAAATTAGATATAACTACTCGAGATAATAAGAAAAACACTTAATATATTAAGTGCTATAACTATAATAATAAAAAATATTATATTTAAAACTGTTTAAAACTAAAAAAGGAGAAATATAATAGGAATAGCAAAGTACTAAAGAAATAAACATTAGTAGTAATATAATAGATTACGATAATATAGAAAGAAATATTAGAAAGGTATTCTAGCTATACTATATATTAATAAAACTAAGTATATAAAGTATACCTAGAAATAAAGTAGTTATAATTAGTAATAAAAATAAGATATATATATTTTATAAGCGGTATAAAATATAAAGCATATTTATACTTAGAATATATAAACTATAATAATAAAGGTTATATCTACGAGTAATATAATTACTAAACAGAGTTAGAATAGCTAGAGAATATAATAGCTAAGTTAATTTAGAGAGGATAAACCTACTTTAAAAGCCAGAATTATAAAAACCTTAAGTAAAAAGAGCTTATTAATATAATAAAAAAAACTCTCTAAACTAAAAAAGACTATAAATTAAAACAATGGATTAATAAGCTATAATAAACTAGAGGAGCTATATATATTAATATAGGTATAAATATAACTAAAACATTAAAAAAAAACTCTATAAAAGTAGTAAAGCTAATTTTAGCAAGCTATTAATATAATAAAACAATAATAAAACCTATAAAAAATAGACTACTATTTAATCACTTAAAATATAAATATATATTATAGACCTTATATATAATATATCGGTATATAAAACATATTATAGATAAAATAACCGATAATTAATAAATTAACTATATGTAGAAAAAGTTATAAAACAATTAATAATTATATATTAAAACCTAAGAGAATTCGCAATTTATAAAGAAAACCTAAATATAATACTTATATATATTACAGGAATATATAAAGAAAACAACTGCAAGAATAAGAATTATATAATTTATAGACTAATAAAAGCTAAAAGATAGCATAGGTTTATAGTTAAATATAATATACTTAAACTAAAGCTTAGGCAAAAACTATTTAAAATAAAAGATTAACTAGGCTTAGAAAAGCTAATTATATTTACTAGCTAATAGAAAATTAATAAATAATTAGATAATATTCTAATATAAAATAAACTAGTCGAACCGATTAAAAGAAAAAGCTGATAATAGACAAACTAAGAGTTAAAAAACAATAATAAGTAGTTATAATAACCCGGTAATTAACCTATAACCTAGGAAAATCAATATATAAAATAAACACGGAATTAGATATATATATTCGAGTAAACCTATAATATAAAAGACAAATAATTAAAATAATAATTAATATAAAAGCTTAAATAAACTCTATTTTACTAAAACTTATTAATAAATTATTTTTATTATAGAAATTTAAGAATAAACCCTATATATTTATAACTATAAATAAAAACTTAACAGATTATAACTAAGAAATAGTTTTAAAAAAAACTATAGAACTCTTTTTTAATATTTAAAAAGATAAGAAAAAGCTTATACTTAATATTACAGAAATATTAGAATATAATATAATATTAGAGATACCCTAGTTATAGATAAATAACCTTAAAGTAAACTAAAGAATAGGCTAACTTTAGTAGGATATACTAGAAAGAGATTTAATTAATAAAAAGCTAAGATAAGCTATAAAATAAGTTTAAATAAAACTTAAAATAACTAAAAAAAAGTATCTAAGTATATATTATACTTAAGAAACCGAAGCTAGAAACTTAAATAATTATTCTAGAAAAATATAAAGAGTTTAATAACCTGTTTAATAAAAAGTATAAAATAAAAACAGGATTACTAAAATATAGCAACTATAATTATTATATACTACTAAAAAACAAAGAAATACTATAGAAATTTATACTTTACTATATAAATTAAAAAGAACTTAAAAAACTAAACAAGTACCTAAAAAAGAACCTAGTATAAGGATTTATATAACTTTTAGTATTATTAGCTAGATTACTGTTTTTATAAAGTATTAAAAAAACCAAAAAAAAACAGGAAACTATAGTAAAGATTATATATAAATTATAGAGATATAAACTTAAAAATAAAGATGTTCGCAGAACTATTATCTAGAATAAATAATCTTAGAAATAAATTATAAAAAACAAAGTAGTTTATAGTACTAGATTTACTAAAAGTATATTACTAAATATAAATTATAAAAGGAGATAAAAAGAAAATAGTATTTAAAATACCTTATAAATTGTTTAAATATAAGGTAATACTATTTAGTTTTACTAATATACCAGTAAGTTTTTAAACTATAATTATAAATATATTATACGAATTTTTTAATAGATTTATTATAATATACTTTAATAATATTTTAATATACTTAGAAATACTTCAAAAATATAAACAATATATATAATAAGTGCTTATAGTACTATAAGGTACTAAGTTGTTAATATACCTAGAAAAAAGCGAATTTTATAAGTAGAAGGTAGATTTCCTAGGATTTATAATAACCTTAAGATAGGTTAAAATCCAGGATTTCAAAATTAAGGCAGTAAAAAACTAGCTAACCCTAGAGAATATAAGCAATATAAGGGCGTTTATAAGATTTACGAACTATATCCGAAGCCTTATTAAGGGATTTAAAAAAGTAGTAAGACCTTTTATAGACCTTATAAAGAAAAATAAAATATTCTACTAAAGTAAAAAAGAGCGAAATATATTCGAAAAAATCAAGAGATTAATTATAAAGAAACTAGTACTATAGTTATTAAACCTAGATAAAGAATTCGAAGTCGAAGTTAATATTTACGATAATATAATAAGCGGATAACTAAGATAATAAAACAAGAACGAGAAATTATACCTAGTAGTATTTTTTTCGAAAAAGTTCTTAAAACTATAGATAAATTATTTATTACTAAATAAAGAGCTTATAGCTATTATTTACGTATTTAGAAAATAAGAGTACTATTTATATAAAACTAAAAAACTAGTAAAAATATTCTTAGATTATAAAAACCTTATAATATTTATAATAATAAAAATATTAAATAAATAAGAAATAAAATAAACAGAGTTTTTATTATAGTTTAATATAAAAATTATCTATATTAACAGAAAAAGAAATATAAAAGCAGATATTTTAAATTAGTAAAGCGATTATAAATAAAATAATGAGAAAAAAAGTTAATAATTTCTATAAGAAAATAAGAACAAAAGCTTAATAATAGCTATAATAAGTATAAAAAACATAGAAAAATAAGAAAAATAAGTACTAATAAAGATATTAAAGCTTAAGAATAGAATACTTCTAGGAATAAAATTTATTAATAATAGCAAAGCTTATTTCCGAGGAAAATATTATATTTTAACGAATATTTAGAAAAACTTAGTAAAAAACTTATATAAAGATAAGTAGTTAAAATATTAAAAAGTATTTAAAATGTTTAAATAGCTATCAAAAAAATAGGATTTTCTAAAAGCAAGAAAAATAGTAAAAAAAGTTATATATAATTATAACTTATATAATAAAACTAAAATATTATAATATAAACCCTATAAATTACTATAATTAATTTTATTATTAAATTATTAAAATTAAAAAAACTAATAATAGGAGTAGTATATAACTTAATTCTAGTTATTATAAATAAACTTATAAAATATAAACTATTTATACTATATAAAAAATCAAATATAATAAAAGATTTTCTATATATAATAATAAAGTATGTTTTTAATAAATATAAAATACTAGAAAAGTATTATAAGTAATTTAAGGTTATTTAATAAAATAAACAAAAAAAGTATAAATAATAATATAAAAATTGTTACTTTTTTTTTATTTAACAAATAAAAAGTATTTATTTATTTATAGTAAGCTTAGCTAAAATTATATAAGTTTTACTAACATTTATAGTATATTTATTAAATATCTTTTAATAAATTAAAAAGTTTACTTATTTTAAATATTATTATTTTTATAGCTATATTAGCTATTTTTATTAATTTAATATAAGTTTTTATTTTTTAATTCTATTTATAACTTTTTAATTTAATATAATATTTGTTTAAAATTTAGCATAATTTAATTATAAATGCAAAAGCTTTAACTTTTGTTAAATTAAACTTTTTTTATTATTTTTGCTATTTTTTAAGCTAAGCTTTTTTATTTTTAAAAATTAAAATAAAAAGTGTTTTTTTTGTTATATTTTTTATTATTTTTAAGCTTTTTAAGCTTATTAGTTTTAAATTTATAATTAATACTAAAAGCATTTAAAAAGCTAAAAAAATTTAGCTTAAAAGGTTTATTTAATATAGTAAAGCTGCTTAAAGAAATAAAAACTAAAGCAGTTTTATTAATAAGATTTAATTTTATATATTTAAACAATTCTTAAAAAAGTTAAATTATAATAATATATTTAATAAGGTTTTTTTTTACTTTATTTAAGTTATCTTTTATAGTAGCAAAATTAGTTATAGTAGCTATTAAATCTTTTTTTTTAATAGTTTTTTTAATAAATATAATAAAAATATTTTAAATTTTCTACTATAAGCTATAAATTTAAGCAGCTAAATTATTACTTATAAATAAAGCTTTACTAATTTTAGTTATAAAATTATTTTTTATATAATAAAGTAAAATATTTATATACTTAATAATATTATTTTTAATTTTTTAAGCAAACTTTTTAACTGCTATAAGTTTAATTATTATTATTATTTAATTAATATAAAGTATATACTAATTATAATACTACTACTATTTTTAATAATAAATCTTTAAAAAAAGTTAATTTTATTAAATTGCTTTTTTAAGAAAAATAAAAGTATTAAAAATAGTAAAGTTAAAACTTTTTTTTTAGCTATATATTAGTATATAAATATACTTACTTTTTTTAACAGCTTAAATTTCTAAAGTTTTTTTTTTAGTAAATAATTTAGCATTTTAGTATTTATTTTTAATATTTTTAATATATTTAAATTATACTATTACTAAATTTAAATTTGCAATAACTTAAATAAAAATTTTATTAAATTTTTAAATAACTAAAAAAAAAAGTTTATTATTTTTTTAAATTTTTCTAGCTATATAATGTATAGCTTTTAAAGTATTATTTATAATTAATTTTTTAATAAAAGGAATATATTTTTTATATTTTTTAGCTTTTTAAAGTTTAAAGTAATTATATTTAAAACTATTATAAAAGTTAACTTTT
>MU396925.1:0-18141 GCA_022578855.1 Nemania serpens | reverse complement strand
TATAATTTTAATAAAATAAGCTTTATAATAGGTAAAATTAACGCTAAAATAGTTATTATAACTTTTAATAAATATAAAAAACTAAAATTTATATATATTAGCAATTAAAAATAGTTATTTATTATTTAAAGTATTAATATATATAATTATACTATTTCTTTATATAGTATTTTAGTAAAAAAAAAAAAAAAAAAATTTAGTATAAAAATAGCAAATTACTGTTTAATTAAGTTATTATAACAATAAAAAATAATTAAATAATAAATAAATAAAGTTTTAATTAGATTTAGTATTTTAATAAACATATTATATATTATATAAAAAGTATTTATTATTTACTAATTCTTAATAGCTATAAAAGCTACTATTTTATTAAATTTAAATTATATATAAAAATATATAAAATTACTACCTTTTATATACTTTTATACTTAATATATTATTTTTAGCTTTTTAATATTAGTTATTTTAGCTTGCTAAAATATATATATATAAAAAAAATTAACAAATTAGTACAAATATATATTATATATATTTTAAAAAAATCATTCCTTATAATATTTTATTTAGTATATAAAGCTTTTATAACTAAATTAAATATTTAAAAAAGTTTTTAAAACACTAAATTAGTTTTATATAATTTAAATTATATTATTTTATAGCTTAAAATAAAATTACTAATTAAAATACTATTTAAATTATTATTATTAGTTAAAGTATACTTTTTTTTTAGCAATTATAAACCTTATATAACATTAAAAATATAAAATTTTAAATAAACTATATTAAATAAAAAGTTATTTAATATTAAAATAGTTTGCTAAAATTTTTTTTTTAAATAATTAACTAAGTTATAAAAAGTATAACTATACTTATATATAAAGTTTACTTATTAGAAAAAAAAAACGCTATATTATATATAGCTAATTATAAATTTAGCTAATATTACTAAATAAAAAATAAATTTATTTAAAATAAAAAATCTTTTATTTTATAGTAAAAATAGGATTTTAAGGCTAAATAAGCTATTAAAAAACAGATTTTATATAAAATATATATAAATAGTCGTTATATAAAAGCTAGTTTAACATATATAAAACAATATAAAATATATAGCAAGTTTAAGCATAATATATATACTTATTAAAATGCTATAAAAATATCTAGCAAAAATATATTTAATTAAATTTAATTAATTTAATATATTTAGTATAGTGTACTAAAGGTATAGTTATAATACTAGTATTTTAGTAGTAATTAAGTCTGTAAAAGAAAATATAAATTAAATAAAGGTAGTTTATAAGGCTTACCTCTAAGATAGAAACTTAAAGTTTTTACCTTATTTAATCTACTAATAAAGATTAATAATACTAATAAAAATACCCTTTATTAATATATATTAAGTGCTATAGTATATATAAAAAGTTGTTAACTTTAATAAGTTATTAATAAAGTTATAAAAAAGCTAATTTATAAGCATTTTATATAATTTGTTTTATTTTTAACTAATTATAAGTTTATTAGGCGTTTTAGCTTTTGTTAGCAATTTCTGCTTATGTTTTTATTTTTATTAGTACTTTTTTACTAGTTTAGTTAAGTTATATAATTGCTACTTCAATTACTACTAATTATTTTTATAGTTATACTTTTTTTATTTAACTAGATATTTAAACCTAGTTTTAAAATAGTTAAGCTAATATTTAAAAATAATTTCGATTTTAAAATTTTTTTTAGTTTTATTAAGATCTTTTTAATTATTTTTAATAAGTCTAAGTAGTAGTATATTAAATTTAATCTATTTTATAAAGCAAAAAAAGCCTTATACTCTTTTTTTACATACTATAAATATAATACTGGATAAACAGTAATATTAATATAGTTATTTAAATATAGTTTGTAAAAAAAAAAGCAAAAACAGTAAAAATGGTAGGCTAAAGCTAGGGCACCGCCTATAAGAAATACTATCGCAAGGTTTAAAGCTACCGAAAAAGTTACGCTAAAACCTTAACAGGAGCTGCGTATACAAAGATAAATAAAGGAGTTAAAAATCCTATATAGTAAAAGGCCTGTTTTTTTTACTAATTATACTAATTATACCAACTACTTTAACTAACTTATAATTAAAAATAATGCTAATAAATAATTTAGCTTTTAAGAAAGCAATTATATAATTATTAAAAGTAATAAAAATAGAAAATATCTTTGTTATTAATTTAATAGATTTATAAAAGATTTACTTTTTAGAAATATATTATTTAGCTTATTTAAATAATAAATCTTAAAAAAAAAAAAAAGTAGCTAAACTATTATAAGTTATATAAACAAACTTTAAAAAGCTTAAAGCTTATAGCTACAATATTTATTATTTATATAAAAACAATATAGCTAATAAATATATAAAAGCTTTATTAATTATATAAAAGCTATTATAAAGCTTTATATAATAACGCAGCTAATTAATATAAAGCTTTTTTTTTGCTATTATAGCTAAAAATAAAGCAGTTGCAAGCAGTAAAAAAAGAAAAAGCATTTAAAAAAAAAGAAAAAAAAAATAAAAATAAAACAAACCTATCGAAAAACTTAGTAGCAGGCAACAGATATAGCAAAAGCAAAAGGCAAAAGGTAAAGCTGAGATAGACGGCTTGGCGGCAAAATCAGGGATCGGCAACAGAATTAGGGATTAATAACGGCTAATAAATCGGCAAAGAGTAACCAGAAACATATTACCAGAATAAAACACAGTATCTAAGTCTCCTTAAACATAGTAAATAGGCTAAAGCTTTTAAGTAGTAGTATAAAACGGTAAAATAGGTCCTTTTTTTATATACTAAAAAATAAATATATAATAAATATTATAAAATATATATTAAAAGTATTAGGTAGGTTTAATTTATAAGCTAATTGTTTAATATAGCGTTTAATTTTTTATAGGCTAACTTTTTATTAAAAATATTTTTTTAATAGTTTGTTTAATAGGTAGTAACTAGTATAAAAATATAAATAAACTTTGTCTTTAATATTAAATTCTATTAATTTATGCTTTTTATTATAATACTACTTAGCTTTAGCTATAGTAAAATCTATAGCTAGTTTTATATTTTTATGTAAATGCTTTTATATAAAGCAAAAGTTTTTATATTATTTAATTAATTAGGTAATAATATTATTAAAACTAAGTAGTTAAAATTTAAACAACTATTTGTAAGTAAAAAATTTAATTAAGTTAAAATATATTAAATTTAGGTTTTATTACAAAAAAGGTAATATATTAACTTAATTAAGCTTAAAGTATATAAAGGTATAATAATAAATAGCAATTTTTATTATTTAGTTTTTATGCTTAAATAAGCTATCGCTTTAGAAATAATAAGCTATAATTATAAGTAATTATATTTTAAATAAGTTTTATAATCTTTTTAAAATAGCTAATATAAACTTATAATTATAATTTAAAATAATACTACTTAATATACCTTAGTTTAAAAAAAAAGTTAGTATAATATAACTAGTGCTTAATTTTTAGCTATATAGGTTTTATAACTAAAAATTAATAAGGTTTATTTATTAATAGTATATAAAATAGGTATAAAAGTATTATAATAAAAATAAGTATTTAATTATTATAAAATATTTATAATAAATACCTTAAGTAATTTAATAATAAAGTTAATATTAATTGTTTTTATAAGTTTAAATTTTTTTAGCTAAATTAAGGTATAGTTTTTATATAGCTTATTATAGCTAATGTTATATATTTTGCAACTATTGCAGTATTTTAAATATTAAAAAACTTTTTAGGTTTTTTTAGCAATAAAATAAGGCTTTAATTTCTATATTATATACTTTTTGTTAAAATAGTATTTATTATTATAAGCTATACTAAAAAATTTACTTATTTATATATTTAGGATATAAAGTCTATATTTATTTTTATAATTTATATTATAAAGTAATTAATTAATAATTATAAAAGAATAGCTAAGCTTTAAAAAATTAATAACGTTTTTATTATTATTATAAAGCATTTTTAAAATTTTTTAATACTTTAGGTTTTTATTATAGTTTATTATAATTTTATTATAAATAGTTTTATTTAAGCTTTAGCTTATTTATTATATTTATAAAGACTTAGATACTGTGTTTTATTTTAGTAATATATTTCTGGCTACTTTTTGCTGATTTATTAGCTGCTGCTAATCCTTAATTTTGTTGCCGATCTTTAATTCTGCTGCTAAGCCGTTTATTCTAGCTTTACTTTTTGCCTTTTGCTTTTGCTATATCTATTACCTGCTACTAAGTTTTTTAATAGCTATATTGTTATATAAAGCTTTATAGCAGCTTTTAAGCTATTAATAAAGCTTTTATATATTTATTAGCTATACCTTTTTTGCTTAAATAAGCTTTAAAGCTATTTTTGTTTTAAAAATTTATTAAATTTATTTATATAATTTATAATAATTTATTAATTTTATAAATATTTAGTTATTAATTATATAAATAAGCTAAACAGTATATATTAAGTAAATATATATATTTAATAGCTATTAAATAGTTAATATCGATATTATTTATTTTTAAACGCTTTAAAAGCTATAAAATAGCTGCTTTAAGTATTAAATTATATATAGGCATTATAGTTAATTATTAGTTAGTTAGAATAATTAAAGTAGTTAAAGTAGTTAGAATAGTTAGTAAAAAAGATAAGCTTTTTGCTATATAAGATTTTTAACTCCTTTATCTACTTTTATTAGGCCTAGGTATACGCGGCTTCTGTTAAAGTTTTAGCGTGACTTTTTTGCTTTAAACTTTACGATAGCACCTTTTATAGGCAGTATTTCAGCTTTAGCCTGCTATTTTTACTGTTTTTGCATTTTCTTTTTTATAAACTATATTTAAATAACTATATTAATATTACTGTTTATTTAGTATTATATTTATAGTATATAAAAAAAGAATATAAGGCTTTTTTTACTTTATAAAATAAATTAAACTTAATATAAAGTTTAATAAATATTTTATATAATTAAAGTAAAATATAGTTTTTTTTATAACTTATATTTAAGTTTTTATTTTTTACTGCTATAAAAGCTAAATTTAACTTTAAAAATAGTTAAAAAAGCTATTTAAAGTTTATAATATAATATTTAAAATATTAAAATAGCTTATTTTAAGTTAAAAAAAAATTTTAATATTACTTATATATATAAATAATAAAATATATTAAAAGTATACTTTTAATTTATTTAAAAACTTTTTTAATATATTATTTAGTATATTAATTTTTTTTGTATAATAAATTAAAATTTTTTATAGTATTTATATATAATGCTATAATTTATTATAATATAGGTACTATTGCTTTCTTTTAAATTAGAAAAAAAAATTAATTAAAAAAATTAAAAAATTAAAAATTAAGATTATTTTTTATTATTAGATTTATATTTAGCAAAGTTAGCATAATTTTAGTTTTTTTAGTACTTACTATATTTATTATAGCATTAGTTATAGCTATTTTTGCAATTATAGCTTTTTTATTTTTATAAAAGTTTTTTTTTTTTTTATATTTATTAGTTTTATTTGTTTTATATTTATTTAATTTATATTTATTAGATTTATACTTATTTAATAAATACTTTTGTTTATTATTTTTATTATATTTAAAAAAGCAAAATTATTATTTTTGCTATAACTTTTTTAAACTAATAAAATACTTTTATTAAGTAGCTAATATAAATAATAGTTTATATTAAGTTTAATTTATTTTATAAAGCAAAAAAGCCTTATACTCTTTTTTTATATACTATAAATATAATACTGGATAGATAGTAATATTAATATAGTTATTTAAATATAGTTTATTAAAAAAAAAAGCAAAAATAGTAAAAATAGCAGGCTAAAGCTAGAGCACCGCCTATAAAAGGTGCTATTACAAGGTTTAAAGCAAAAAAGTTACGCTAAAACTTTAATAGAAGCCGCATATATATAAAGGTAAATAAAAGAGCTAGTTAAAAATCCTATATAGCGAGAGGCTTATTTGTTTTTTTTATTAACTACTTTAACTACTCTAACTATTTTAACTATTTTAACTATTTTAATTATTCTAACTACTTTAACTATTTTTTTTACTAAAAATAATTTAAATACTTATAATTAAAAGTAATATTATTAGATAACCTAGCTTTTAAGAAAGCAATTATATAACTACTAAAAATAGTAAAAATAAAAGATATTTTTGTTACTAACTTAATAAACCTATAAAAATCTACCTTTTAAAAATATATTACTTAGCTTATTTAAATAATAAACCTTAAAAAAAAGAAAAAGTAGCTAAGTTATTATAAGTTATATAAATAAACTTTAAAAAGCTTAAAGCTTATAGCTATAATATTTATTATTTATATAAAAACAATATAGCTAATAAATATACAAAAGCTTTATTAATTATATAAAAGCTATTATAAAGCTTTATATAATAACGCGGCTATAGCTAACTGTTAAAAAACTTAGTAGTAGGCAATAGATATAGCAAGAGCGAAAGGTAAAAGGTAAAGCTTGTGTTAACTTGCCTAAAATAGGTGGCTTGGCGGCAGAATTAGGGATCGGCAACAGAATCAGGAATTAGCGGCAGCAAATTGGCAAAGAGTAGCCGGAAACATATTACCAAAATAAGACATAGTATCTAAGTCTCCTTAGACATAATAAATAGGCTAAAGCTTATAAATAATAGTTTAGTTTTAAAAATATATATTATATATTGCTTTAAAGTTTTTATAGTTTTTAAAGCCTAAAAATATTACTTAATATTAAAATTTATTTAGAATTAAATAGTAGTTATAATATTATACTAATTTTTATTATTTTTATTAAAAGTTTTTATAGCTTTTATATATTTTAGCTTTTATTAAATAAAGTTAATTATTATAGCTTTATTTTTAAATATATACTTTAATATAAAATATTTTTTATTAAACTTATTTATTGCTATAAAAGCTTATATAATAAAATAATTAATTAGTTTTTTTAAAATATTATTTAAACTATTTTATTAAAGCGCTTAATAAGTATTTATTATAAATTTGTTGTTTTATTATTTAATTGCTAGTTTAGCTAATAATATTTAAAATAAAACTTAATATGCTTTAATAAAAAACTTTTTTAGATTTTAAAAGATTTACTTATAATTTAGCAAATATATTTTAAAACTAATAATAATTACTTATATTTAAAAGATAATATAAGCTATAACAAAATAGCTAGATTATATTTAAGCTATAAATAATATATAAAATAATAAATATAAAAATAATAATAAATAGCTTATTTATTAACAATTTATTAAAGCTAAAAATATAACTTATTATTAATATAACTATAATATAATAGTATTTTAATAAAAATAAAACTACTAATAAGCTTTTAAAACTAAAAGAAATTGTTAATAAACTTATTAAACTAGTACTATAGTTATTAAAAAATAAAAAAATAAAAAAAAGGCTTTTTTTTTAAAAAAAACTTAAAAAAAAGCAGCTAATATATTTAATAAATAATTTAGTAAAAATATAATAAAAAATAAGCAAATTAAGTAATAATAATAAAAATATACTAATTATATATTATTACCTTAAAAAAACTTTTAAAAAAGTTATTTAAACTAACTTATTTTTAAATACTATTAAATTAAAAATATAAATAAAAATTATAGCTATAATATAGCTAAAATAAAATAATAAAGCAGTTTTAGCAAAATATAGCAAAAAAATCTTTATTAAAATAAAAAAACTATTTAAAAACTTTAAAAATTAAAAATTAATAATTATTATTATTATAATTATTATTATTTTTATAAAAAGTAATATAATAATAATAAAAAAGCTATTTAATAATAATATAATTATTATTTTAAAAAAAAGTATATTAAAAATATAAATAAAAAAAATAAATAAAAAAAATATTTAAAGCAAAATTAAAGCTATAAAAAAAGTAGCTTTTATAATAAAAAATATATTAATAAAAAAGATTAAAAAAATATAATTAAATAAAAACTTTTTTTTGCTATTATATAATATATATATTATAGTTATAAAGTATAAAAAAATAGTATTTAAAAATAAAAAAAGAATTAATTTAAATAATAAAATTAATATGTACTAATAAAGGGTTTTCTTATTAGTGCTATTAATCCTTATTTATAGATTAAATAAAGTGGAAACCTTAGGTTTCTACTATAGAGGCAGGCTTTACAAGCTACTTTTATTTAATTTATATCTTCTTTTACGGACTTAACTACTAGTATTAACTGCAACTTCTTAGTATACTATGCTAAATAGTAGCTAGCGTTTTAAAGATTACTTTATTTTTTTATTTAAAGCTCTACCTTTTTTTTCTGCCGGCAGATTATGTATACAAAATGGTTTATAACCTCTAAAGTATAAGAAATTCTAGCATCTTAGTTAAATTAGCTTATAGCACCTAACTACTACTACTTCTTAGCTTATAAATCCTAACTAAAGTAATTTGCAACTTCTGCTACAATTTGTGCATTTTTAGTCATTTTATAAGCTATACTAATTAAATTAGCTTATAGCATTTAATTAAAACTAGTTAAAACTTTAACTTAGCTAAAGCTACTAGCTAACCTATCGAATCTATATATTATTAAAAATTAACTTGCTAAGCTATAAGTTACCGATTAAGCTTACAAAATTAACGCTAAAATCTAAGCTAAGATTTACTTACTTATAACTAAGCAAAACTTTATACTTTATCTTTTCTACTACTTTTGCCGCAAACTACGCTTAAATAGTCTAATTTTTATCCTATATTAGTAGCTATATTATTTAAAATACTACTACACCTAGTACTTAGTATATAATAGTTTATAGTTTTTTAGCTAAATTAGCATATATTATATACTTTCTTATATTTATATCTAATACGCTTTCTTTATTTTTTATACTAAAGTTTATTTTATATAGCCTTTTTTTCTAAGTTTTATAAGCTATATATAATTATTTAAAAGTGCACAATTTATTATAAAATAGCTAATAACAGGTACTAACTAAATAATATATAAACAGAGTTTTTTTTTAAAACTTGCTTAGTTATATTATACCTTTGTATTTATAAATACTTTATATATAAAATACTTATACTATATAAGCACTTTATACTTTGTATACCTTAATTAGATATTTATACTATTTAGTTATAATTAAATCCTTATATGTATTTTTAGCATTATTTAAATTAGCTTAAGCGGTAATATTTAAGGTAGATTGTAATACTATAATTAAAAAATTTAATAAACTTATTTTTATTAAAAATTTAACGTTAAAGTTAGTTAAAGCAGGCTTAATACTTATACTACCGAAAGCAAAGTTGCTATTTAAGCTACCTTTAAAAACTAGAAGTAGCCTAAGTTAGTTAAATTAATAGCCGATATTAAAAAGACTTTTAATTATAACTTTAGTACTAATTGGCTTATTAAATAGGCTTACTTATTTTATAATATTTTAATAAGCTAATTGGTTTTTTTTTCGATTATTTTAACCTAATTTATATACTATAAGTGCTTTAGCTAAATCTTTATAATAAGGTATAGCCTATAAGGCTGCACTATTTTAACAAAATAACTTTTTTATTAAACTTAAAAGAGATAGTTATTTTAAAAAACAAGAACTGCTTAAATATAGCAACAATTTTTAAAGTTGGAAATTTATTAAAAAAAAGTTTAAAGATTAATAAACCAAAAATTAAATAATAGCTAATAAAATTCTTAATTTTAAAGAAAATGCAGCTTCTTATAAAGAAGTTAAAGAAGTTAAAGCTAGCGTTAATTTTTTTAAGTTATATATAACATTTTTAGCTAATAGTATTTTAATAATGTTATATATTTTCTAAAGTAAGGAATACTTAAAAGCAATTTTTTATAATTTCTTTAAATAATATAAGAAATTTATACTATTTTTATAACTAGTACTTAGCTATAATAAAAGTAAGTTAAAAGCTAAAGCTTTATTTCTATTGCTAAATTTTAATTAGTTTAACTTATTTTTTCTTTTTACCTTTTATTAAAGCAACAATAGCTTAGCAAAGTTTATATAACAAAAAAATGCACTTAATTAGTTAAGCTAGCTAGCTATATTAGTTTAAACGGCATAGCTAGTAGCGCTTTAGTTAACGCTTTAGTTAGCGTAACTTTTAATGCAACAACTTATATTTGGTATACTAGCCGTTCCTATATTAAGATTTAGCTAACTAGTTATTTAAGCAAAAGTTTAACTAAACGTACCTAGTATTTCAAACTTTTTTATATAATATGTTTATATATTAATTCTTGCACTAATACTTTAACTTGGTTTTATAGCTGCTTTTTTTTAAACAGATAACTAAGTGCTTTAACTTTAAGCACCTACTATTTATTTTGCTAAAAATATTGCGCTAACTATTAAACAATTACTTAAACATACTTATAATTAAATATATTATAAAAAACTATTATAATATCTTATGTTATATTGTTTTATTAATAGTTATAAAAACTATAAAAATTTTAATTAATTTAACTTAAGCACTTGCTAACGTTATTATATACCTGCTATAGAATATAGCGACTTAAATAGTAATAATAGCAATAATAAAAACAGCAATAGTTTTTTAAGCTAAATATTATAATAGTTTAAGCTGCTACTTAAACTACTAGGTAGACTACTTAGACTACTAGGTCTTTTATATAAACTACTATAGCCGTAGAATAAAGAAGTACTGCTTTTTGCACCACCTTTTCTACTACCTCTTAGTAGTAATAGCGGCCGTTATAGCAGTAAAACCCTTATAAAATTAAATATATTATCTAAAAAATCTAATTACTTTAAGCAATTAAATATAAAATTGTTTAATTTTACTTGATATAACTTTAACAATATTAAAATAATTACTAAAAGTAACAAATTAATATTTACTAATATATACTGCTTTATAAAACGTATTAAATTGTTCTTAAAAAATGTTAACATAGTTAATACTAACTAAGCCTAGATTTTTTCTATACTGTTAACAAGGTTAACAATATAATAGTAAAATAATAAGTTAATAATAAATACTTATTGCTTCTTCTGCAACAAAGGTTTAAACAAAATATTAAAAAAATTAATTACCTGCTTTACTATATAAGCTTTATAAGCTATAGTAAAGTTTAACAAAGATAAACTTTCTTTTAAATATATAGCTAAAAATAAAGCAGCTATAATTAACTTTATTTAATATAAGTTATAATATGCTAAAGCTATAAAAACGCTTAATAAAAAAAATAAAAACTAGTATAGTACTATAACTACTATCTGGTTATAAATAAACTTAAAGTTTAAGTAATACTTCTAAGTATTTAAATTAACGGAGTCTTTAGAGAATTATATAACATATATTGCTAAAGCTTAACTAGTTTTTCTGTTTACTATATACCAAAAGTATTTTAGAGCTTTAAAATAGTTATAATATAATAACAACAGGTAAAACAGATAAAACAAACGTTCCTACTTCTTTTATTATAAACGAAGCAACAAAAATAAAAAGTACTCTAAGTACTTATTTAATAAATACCATTTAAATAAAAATAATAAATATAAGAAAAAAAAGGAACCTTTATAAAAAAAGAAGGGCTATAATTGCAAAAATAATTGCAATTGCCGTTAAAATAAGTATAATAAGTATAAAAAGGATCGTGCTAATATTGCCAAACAAAATTTAAAAAATAAATAGCATTAATTCTTTTTTTTAGCTTTTTTTATTCTTTTAATAACCTTATTTAATTTAAATAATAGCAATAGCGCTTATATTATAATTAACTATAGTATAATATATAAATACTGTAATAAAATATTTGATTTAACCTATAATAAAAATTATTATACTAAATAGTATACTTAGTATATTCTTAAACAAATTAAGAGCTTACTTTTGTTATACTTTGTTATCTGTATATGCAAGCGCTATTATACCCTTTTTTAAGTTGGAATAAACTGTTTTACTACTTTAAGATTTATATGGCAAACTTAGCTTCTTTGTTACCGTTTTCTAAGTTAAAATTAGCTTTTTTAGCAGTAGAAAATAAAAGCCTTAATTATAAAAAGGAGCAAATTATACTAAAATTACGCAAGGTACTACTTAAACTTTATAACTCTAATAAAGTAGTTAAAGCTATAAATAATAACTATATATTTTTTTAAGTTACTACTTGTGCTTAATTTAACAGTAATAACGTTATAGTATATGTTAATACTAGTGCTAGCTAAACCTTTATTTTATAAAAAATCTTTAGATTTATTAATTATATAATAAAATAACGGTTTAAAAAAATTAAAAGTATAAGCAAAGAATATATCTATTATAAAAAATATGCCAAATTTAAGTTATATATTTTAAGATTTAATAATTATAGATTTCTAGTTCTTTTTAAGATTAAGAAAACAGAATAAGTAGTTAAAAAAGATATTATACTAAGCTTACTATTAAGCAACAGCTTTTTAGACCTTAAAAGAGCTATAATTAATTACTAAGATAGCAAAATCACTTTTGCTAACAATAATAACTTTGAAGTCTTATTTTAAGTCTTTTTTTAAGCTTACTTATATATTTGCAAAGTTATTTTTTCTTAGAATATAATTATTCTATTTAGTAGTTCTATTATAGTACCTGCTTTTTATAAACTATTGCTTATAAATAGAGATTTTATATTTAAACTTTTATATAAAAATAGTATAGCAGCTTTAATTTAATTAACTATGCTAAAATTAGTAGTAATAGCTAATTTATTTTCTAAAGTTAAAACTATTTCTAAAGGTACTTGCGTAAGTACTATTAGAAAAAGCAATTATACCGGCAAGATAGTAAAAAATATATAGAAATTATTTATAGCTATAGTACTTTTTGCTGCAGAAATAGCAGCAGTTAGCGCTATAAATAGGTAAGCTAATATAGCGCTATTTTCTTATTAGGCAACTATTAATACTACTAATTTGAATATAAATATTATAAAAATAAGCATTTATTTTTTTAATAATTTTGAGCTTTTAAATACTTTTTTTATAAATTAACTAGTATTTATAACCTTTATAATAGAAGTTATTATTACAAAATCTTCTATATTAGCTTTTAATATAACTAGCTTAGCTAACTTAGCTAACTTAACTATTTTTAATTTTGCAGACATAATTAATCTATTAAAATAATATAGAATTCTAACTAATTTATTAAGTATAGCTACTTTAGCCTTTAAACCTAAAATTGCTAATATAGCTAACGTAGTTAACATTTTAAAATAATGCAGCGTTTTTAACTTTATAACTATAGTTATAGATATAATCTATAACGCAATTAAATATGCTTACATATACAACTTTAGCTAATATAATCTTTATAATATCTTTGTTATACTTAATACAAACTAGTTATTTAACTTGTTTTAATTATCTAATAGGTCTAATATACTTTAGCTACTTAATATATCGGATAAATATAAACCTTATATTTTTGAAATACTTTTTATACTTAGTATTAAAAAATTTACTAAAATTAACAAAGTTAAAGCTTTTAACGGTTAATTTATCTATATAAGTAAAGATATTATAGCAAAAAAGATATTATAATTGCTTAACAAAATATCTAAGATTTAGAAAAATTAAGGTATTATTAATATACTAAAAAATAAGCTAATAAAAATCCTATTAATAAATAACTAGCAAGAGATTAAGCTTAATTTCTAAATATACTTTTTAAGTTTATGCAATTAAAAAGCTATAAATAAAATATTTAATAAGCTATATAATTAAGGCTAAATAAAATAGGTAGATAAATTAACACCTTTTATATACTTTATCTTTATTATATAGCTATAATATAAAGGTAAAATAAAGTTTAAACCTATTATTAATTTATATATGCTAAATAAAGTAGCTATATCTAATAATTACTTGCTGCTTTTACAATTAAAAGTTATTTTATTTATATAAAGAAAATAGTATATAACTATTATTAATACTATAGCATTTTTTTACTAATTTAGGGTTTATTTTAATTACTATAACCAATTTATTATTGTTAGCTCTTATAGGCTAGAAAGGTTTACTATTGCACTTATAAAATTTTAAAACTTTTTTACTTATATTTAATATTTTATAAATAAGCTACTTTGTTTTTATAAATAGTTTTATTAAGCATTTATTAACAATATTGTGCTTTTTTTTAATACTAAAAAAAAGTACCTTTTTTATTTTTAAACTATTTTTAAGCTCTTTTATAAAAAGTATATCTTTTTTTTACTAAAAAAGTTTTTTATTAGCTACTTTTTTATTAAATTATTAGGTTTCTAAGTAAACGCTTTTAGTATATTTATAATAAAAGAAAAGCTAGCTATATTTTATAATTTAAAGTTTCTAAATTTTCTTAAAGTATTAGAATAATATATTAGTAGCAGTAGTTTTTTTTATAACTTTTTCCTTTATTATACCTAATATATAACGCTTTTATAAAAGCAAAAAACTGCTTTATTAAGCAAAAGTTAACAATTTAGTTAACTTATACCTAATAATTCTAGCAAACGTTAAATTTACTGCCGTTTAACCATTTATAAGCCTATAAATAAAGAATTAGCATTTTTTAAAGCTATTTAAAAACTTATTTATAGTTACTCTGTTTTCTATTACTATAATTTTATTAAAACTTTGTTTATATAAGTAAATAGATCTTTTTAGTAAAAATTTAAAGTAATATTGTTTTATTTTAAAAATAGGTATACTTAAAAACCAAAATCTTTTATATTAAGTACTTAAGTTTTTTTTGTTATATTTTTTAGTTGCTTACTCTTAATACCTAAATTAAAATATAGTTTTTTTAAGCTAGAGGTTATATATATTGTTTAAGCTACTAAATAGCTGCATATAACTATTAAGGCATTATATAGCCCTATTGTTATTTTTACTAACTACTTTATAATTAAAGGCATTATAAATTAAACTAACTTTAATACCAGATTAACTAATTAAGCTAACAAAAAATTAGTTAATGCTTTTATTTATTTTTCTTAGTATGGCTTATAAGTATATTACCTTTTAGGATATTTTAACTTTATACTAGATATTTTTAGCTATTTTAGGAATATTACCGACCTAGTAAACAAAAATAGTAAGATTTAGCAGACTAATAATAAACTAATTTTTAACAAAATTTAGGTAATTATATTTAAGCTTAATAACTTTAGTATTACTAAAGCTATTATAAATAAAGCTGTTTATAGCAAAATTGTCGCTAATTATAAAAAGGATTTTAAGTATAGCAAAATTTTTTAGGCTTTTTATAATAATAATAAAGATATTATAAACTTTTTTTAGCTTAGCTATTTATTTATAATTATTAATTAACTATTTTATAACGTTAACTAAAAAAGTAAATATAAGCTATATATTTTAAATATATAAGTTAGTAAGTTTTTTAGTATAACTTATAATAACAAGTACTACTTTGAAAAAAAACATATAATATAGAAATTAAAGCCCTATTTTATAGCTAGAAAGACTAAAAAGGTTCTTTAATACCTAGAATACTATAACAGATATAAAATATATAACACTAGCTAAAAGAAGCTATATAAAAACTATACTTTAATTAAGCTAGAAAACTTTAGGCCGATAAAAACTATTAAAATAAACTTTATTATAGGATTGCTAAACATACCTTTTATAAGTACTCTATAGTAATTAGAAAGATATATAAGCTATAATACTTTAATACCTATTATTTATATTACATTTAAATATTTATTATTAATTTTTAGCTATAAGACTTATACTGTAAAAAACTAAGCACTAGCTTTATTTTAATAAATCTTTTTATTTAATTAAGGTATACCTAGTAGTATTATATTCGATTGCAACTATAAATTTATATCTAACTTTTAGCAAAGCCTTTAAAAGTCCTTTAGTACTCAATTACTTATAACTACTATTTACTACTTATAAAGCGATAATTTATCTAAAAAAAAAAATTAAACAGTTGAAATTACAATTTAGTATTACACTTTTATATACCTTAAATTCTAATAAGTTAATATACTACCTATTTTGCAGTAAAACTTTAATGCTATATACTTTAATTTAATTAAATTGTTATTATATAAATAGCTTTTTAGCTTCTAACTACTTAGTTTTAATAATATGCTTATTAACTTTAACGCTTATACTAATACTTATAGAAACTTTTGCTTTATATAAAAACACTTTTACAAAAATATAAAATTAGCAATAGATTTTGCAGCAATAAAAGCTAAATAGTACTATAATAATAAGTATAAGTTAATAAAATTTAACATTAGTAATATAGTTTATCTAAGACTTTATACTAGCTACTACCTGCTTAAAAAGCCTTTAAAAAAGTATTTACAATAAAAGGTTAGTCTATAGAAAGTTAAATGTTATATTAGGTGTTTAGCTTACAAACTTAATTTACCTAAGATTTTTAATATATACCCTGTTATTTCTATAGCATACCTATTATTAGGTATATAAAGTAAAGATCCTTTTTACTATATTATCTTTATATTTAGCCTAGTAATAAACAACTAAGATTTAAATAAACTAGGAGATTTCTTCGAAATCGAAATCATTTTAAAGTATTATATAAATTATATAAAAGACGGCTTTAATTACTTAGTTAAATAAAAGAGCTATAGTTATAAAAACAATTAATAGCATTTAAAATAGCAATTGCATAACTTTACCAAATTAATTAAAAAGTATTAGCAATAGCAAGAAAAAAGGCATATAATACCTACTAAAGCAAAAGATAAAGCACCTATTAAGCAAAGCAGAAGTTGCCCTCGTAAGTATATATAAATTAGCTTTTCTTATACTTTATTAATAATTATACGCTATTTGTTAAAGTTAACAGCTTTTTATATATACTATAGCACTTAATATATACTAATAAAAGGTTTCTTTATTAGTGCTATTAATCTTTATTTATAAATTAGATAAGGTAAAAACCTTAGGTTTTCACTATAAAGGCAGGCCTTATAAGCTACCTTTATTTAATCTACATTTTTTTCTATAAATTTAACTATTAGTATTAACTATGACTTTTTAGTATATTATACTAAAAATAATAAAAACAAATATTTAATTATTATTAATAATATTAATATTTATAAAAATAAATAATAATAAATTATTAATAAAGTATTAATATATTAATAGCTTAATTAAAATAACTTTTATATTTATTTAATAAAATATAATATAATATTTTATAATATTATAAAATAGTAATTATAATTATATTATAATATAAAACTAATAAAAAATAAATATAGCAATTTTTATTATTTAATAAATTATTAATATTAACTAATATAAATAATAAATAAAATAATATTATATATAAATAAAAATATTATTATATTAAGTTTAATTTATTTTATAAAGCAAAAAAGCCTTATATTTTCTTTTTATATACTATAAATATAATATTAAATAAACAGTAATATTAATATAGTTATTTAAATATAGTTTGTAAAAAAAAAGCAAAAATAGTAAAAATAGTAAGCTAAAGCTAAAACACTTTCTATAAAAAATGCTATTATAAAGTTTAAAGCAAAAAAGTTACGCCGAAACTTTAACAGAAGTTATATATACTTAAGCCTAATAAAAGTAAATAAAAAGTTAAAAATTAAACCTATAGTAAAAAAAAAATATTATTATAAAATTATTAATAAAAAATAAAAAAAAACTAAATATATATAATAATAAAAGCTAATAAAAATATAATAACTATATATTTTATTTATTTTTTAAATTAAAAAAAAAGCAAAAAAAAAACCTTAATTTAATAAATTAAAATAATAAATAAAAAGCAAAAATAATATATTTTTATAAAAAACTTTAACTTATATTATTTATTATAAAATTTAAAAAAATAAAAAAGTAAAAAAAGTAAACAAATTTATAAAGTTTATAATTAATTAAAATTTTATATTAATTATATTATATAAAAAAATTATTAAAACTAAAAAAAGATAAAAAGATTTAACTTTAAACTTAGTTTAAGTATTAGAAAATTTTATAATTATATATTAAAAAGACCTAAAGTAGCTAA
>MU396924.1:0-18209 GCA_022578855.1 Nemania serpens | reverse complement strand
ATAAAAACTATAATATTTTAACTATTTTTATATTTATATATATTTTTTTATAAGCTTTAGCTATTAAATATATTATATTTTAGCTTATTAAAAAAGCTTACAAAGTTATAATTAAAGATTTTATATATATAAATATAACTTATATTTTAAAAAAAAACTTTTTTTTAGCATTTTTTAAAATATATATAAAGTTAATAAAAGCTTTAGCTTATTTACTATGTTTAAGAAAACTTAGATACTATATCTTATTTTAGTAATATATTTTTAGCTATTTTTTGCTAATTTGCTATCGCTAATCTCTGATTTTGTTGCTAATTCCTAATTTTGTTGCTGAGCCGTCTATTTTAGGTAAGTTAACACAAGTTTTACTTTTTACTTTTTGCTTTTGCTATATCTAATACTTGCTACTAAGTTTTTTAATAGCTGTATTATTATATAAAGCTTTATAGTAGCTTTTAAGCTATTAATAAAGCTTTTATATATTTATTAGCTATACTTTCTTTGCTTAAATAAACTTTAAAGCTATTTTTATTTTAAAAGTTTATTAAATTTATTTATATAATTTATAATAGTTTATTAATTTTATAAATATTTAGTTATTAATTATATAAATAAGTTAAACAATATATATTAAGTATATATATATATTTAATAATTATTAAGCGGTTAATATCGATATTATTTGTTTTTAGACGCTTTAAAAGCTATAAAATAGCCGCTTTAAGTATTAGATTATATATAAGCATTATAGTTAATTGTTAGTATAAATATTTAAACTAGTTAAAGTAATTAAAGTAGTTAAAATAGTTAGAGTAGTTAGTAAAAGAGATAAGCCTTTTGCTATATAGGATTTTTAACTTCTTTATCTACCTTTGTATATATATTTAGTATATATAGCTCCTGTTAAAGTTTTAGCGTAACTTTTTTCCTTTAAATTTTACGATAGCACCTTTTATAGGCAGTGCTTTAGCTTTAGCCTGCCATTTTTACTATTTTTGCTTTTTTTTTTTACAAACCGTATTTAAATAACTATATTAATATTACTATTTATTTAGTATTATATTTATAGTATATAAAAAGAAAGTATAAGGCTTTTTTGCTTTATAAAATAAATTAAACTTAATATATAAAGTTAATAATACTTAAAAATATTAAAGCTAAATTTAAAGCTATTAAACTTATTTTATTTAATTTTAAAGTTATTATTTTAAAGCTAAATATAAATCTATTTATTTTTATATTATTGCTAGCTTTAGAATTGCTTTTAACTATTTAAGCTTTAAAAACTTTTATTAATATTAATAAAGCTATTTTTTAATTAGTTTATTTAAAAACCCAAATTTTTAATTATTAAAATAGCTTTTTAATCAAAATAATTAATACTATTGCTTTATTATTAAAAGCTATATATTAATTATTAAATATTTAAACTTTGCTACTTAATTAAATATCTTATTTTTAAAAAGCTAACTATATATTTAACAAACGTTAAAAGATTAAAAATAAATAATTACAAACTAAAAAAATATTTATTTTAAACAAAAAAATAAATTTTTAAGTCTTTTAAAAAAGTAGTAATACTATAAAAATAAAAAATAATAAAAGAAATAATTATTAAATAAAAATACTAGTATATATATGCTATTATAGCATATATAGTAACACTAGTTATAATATATAAATATATATAGCAAAAGTAAAAACATTTAATAAAGAAAATTCTAATTTATTTAATTAATTAAATTGCATTATAATTGTTTTTTAAATATATAAACATAATATATCTTAAAAAAGTATTTATATAGAAGTAATATCTATATAATAGTAAAATAAATTATTTGTTTTTTTTTACTATTTATATTAACTAGTTTAACTAGTTTAAATATTTATACTAATAATTAATTATAATACTTATATATAATTTAATATTTAAAACGGCTATTTTATAAGTTTTAATTTATTTAAACATAAATAATATTAATATTAACTATTTAATAGCTATTAAATATATATTATTTAGCTTATTTATATAATTAATTACTAAATATTTATAAAATTAATAAATTATTATAAATTATATAAATAAATTTAATAAATCTTTAAAATAAAAATAGCTTTAAAGTTTATTTAAGTAAAAAAAATATAAGTAATAAATATATAAAAGCTTTATTAATAGCTTAAAAGCTATTATAAAGCTTTATATAATAATAAAGCTATTGAAAAACTTAGTAATAAGTAATAAATATAGCAAAAATAAAAAATAAAAAGTAAAACTAATATTAATTTGCTTAAAATAAGCGGCTTAGCAGTAAAATTAAGAATTAAAAACAGAATTAATAATTAATAACGGCTAATAAATTAGCAAAAACTAGCTAGAAATATATTACTAAAATAAAACATAGTATATAAGTTTTCTTAAATATAGTAAATAAGCTAAAGCTTATAATTATTAAATATAAAATATAAAATATATTTTATTTAACTATATATAAATATATTTATAAAAGCTTTAGCTTATTTACTATGTTTAAGAAGACTTAAATACTATATTTTATTTTAGTAATATATTTTTTGCTACTTTTTGCTAATTTGCTGCTGCTAATTTTTAATTTTGTTACTAATTCTTAATTTTACTGCTAAGCTGCTTATTTTAGCTTTACTTTTTGCTTTTTATTTTTGCTATATTTATTACCTACTATTAAGGTTTTTAATAGCTAACTATAGCTATATTATTATATAAAGCTTTATAATAGCTTTTATATATTTATTAACTATATTATTTTTATATAAATAATAAATATTATAGCTATAAAGTTTAAGTTTTTTAAGGTTTATTTATATAATTTATAATAGCTTAGTTACTTTTTTTTAAAAATTTATTATTTAAATAAATTAAGTAATATATTTTTAAAAAGTAGATCTTTTATAAGTTTATTAAGTCGGTAATAAAAGTATTTTCTGTTTTTATTACTTTTAGTAATTATATAATTGCTTTTTTAAAAGCTAGGTTATTTATTAATATTATTTTTAATTATAAATATAAATATTTAAACATTTAAGTTATTTTTAGTAGAAAAAATAGTTAAAGTAGTTAAAATAGTTAAAATAGTTAGTATAATTAGTATAATTAGTAAAAAAAACAAATAAGCCTTTTACTATATAAAACTTTTAACTTTTTTATTTACCTTTATATATATATAACTTTTATTAAAGTTTTAGCATAACTTTTTTATTTTAAATTTTATAATAATACTTTTTATAAATAGCGTTTTACTTTTAGCTTATTATTTTTACTGTTTTTCTTTTTATAAACTATATTTACATAATTATATTAATATTATTATTTATTTAGTATTATATTTATAATATATATAAAAAAAAGTATAAAGGTTTTTTTACTTTATAAAATAAATTAAACTTAGTATAAATATATTTATAAGCTAAAAATAACCTTTTTATTATATTTTAAATCTTAAAAACTTTTTATAAATAGCTTTATATATATAACTATAATTTTTATATAAAATCTTTAAATTATTAATTAATTAATATAAATTAGCTACTTTTATAACCATTTTATAAAAGCTTTAGCTTATTTACTATGTTTAAAAAAACTTAGATATTATGTTTTATTTTAGTAATATATTTTTAGCTATTTTTTGCTGATTTATTAGCTGCTGCTAATTATTAATTTTATTGCCGATTTCTAATTCTACTGCTAAGCTACCTATTTTAGGCTTACTTTTTACTTTTTATCCTTGCTATATTTATTACTTATTACTAAGTTTTTTAATAGCTATATTATTATATAAAGCTTTATAACAGCTTTTATATAATTAATAAACCTTTTATATATTTATTAGCTATATTATCTTTATATAAATAATAAATATTATAGCTATAAGCTTTAAGCTTTTTAAAGTTTGTTTATATTAAGTTTAATTTATTTTATAAAGCAAAAAAAGCCTTATATTCTCTTTTTGCATACTATGAATATAATACTAAATAAACGGTAATATTAATATAGTTATTTAAATATGGTTTGCAAAAAAAAAAAGCAAAAACAGTAAAAATGGCAGGCTAAAGCTGGGGCGCTAAAAAAGTTACGCCGAAACTTTAACAGAAGCCGCGCATACATAAAGGTAGATAAAGGAGTCAAAAATCTCATACAGCAAAAAGCCTATCTATCTCTTTTACTAACCACTCTAACTACTCTAACTATTCTAACTACTTTAACTACTTTAACTACTTTAACTAACTTATAATTAAAAGTAATACTAATAAATAACCTAGCCTTTAAAAAAGTAATTATATAACTGCTAAAAGTAATAAAAATAGAAAATACTTTTATTATTAACTTAATAAACTTATAAAGGATTTACTTTTTAAAAATATACTACTTAGCTTATTTAAATAACAAACTTTTAAAAAAAGAAAAAATAATTAAGCTATTATAAGTTATATAAACAAACTTTAAAAAGCTTAAAGCTTATAGCTATAATATTTATTATTTATATAAAAATAATATAGCTAACAAATATATAAAAGCTTTATTAATTATATAAAAGCTGCTATAAAACTTTATATAATAATATAACTATTAAAAAACTTAGTAGTAAGTAATAAATATAGCAAAAGCAAAAAGCAAAAAGTAAAGCTTATGTTAACTTGCTTAAAATAGGTGGCTTGGCAGCAAAATTAAGGATTGGCAACAAAATTAAGAATTAGCAGCAGCTAACAAATCAGCAAAAAGTAGCCAAAAATATATTACTAAAATAAAACACAGTATCTAAGTTTTCTTAAATATAGTAAATAAGCTAAAGCTTTTAAAGTTTGTTTATATAACTTATAATAACTTAGCTATTTTTTCTTTTTTTTAAAGTTTATTATTTAAATAAGCTAAATAATATATTTTTAAAAAATAAATCTTTTATAAGTTTATTAAATTAATAACAAAAATATCTTCTATTTTTACTACTTTTAGCAGTTATATAATTGCTTTTTTAAAAGCTAGGTTATTTATTAGTATTACTTTTAATTATAAATATTTAAGTTATTTTTATAGTTAAAGTAATTAATATAGTTAATATAGTTAGCATAGTTAGTAAAAAAGATAAATAAGCTTTTTGCTATATAAATTTAATTTTTAACTTTTTTATCTATTTTTATATATGCGCGGCTTTTGTTAAAGTTTTAGTATAACTTTTTTAGCAGCTTTAAACTTTGTAATAATACCTTTTATAAGCGGCGCTCTAGCTTTAGCTTGCTATTTTCACTGTTTTTGCTTTTATTTATTTTTTATAAACCATATTTAAATAACTATATCAATATTACCGTTTATTCAGTATTATATTTTATAGTATATAAAAAGAAAGTATAAGGCTTTTTTTGTTTTAAAAAAAAAATAAATTAAACTTAATATAAACTTAATATAAAACTTTAATAGATTTTACCTAATATATAAAGTAAATTTAAATATTATTAATAAAGAATTTAAAATTTAATATAATATAAATAAATAAAAAGATTTTTAACAAAAGCCTTACTATTAATTAAATAAAGAAATCTTAAGTTTTTATATATAAAAAAAGCTTTTTAGGTATTTTGTTATTAAATTTATAGTTTTATATTTAAACTTTAATTATAATACTACTTATAATACTTTTTATTAATATAAAATCTTTAATATATATATATGTTTTTATTTATACTTACTAGCTATTTATTATTTAGCTAGAATTATTAGCCTTAATAAATATATTTATTATAGTTATTATAGCTAAATTAATAATTTTAGCTATATATACTAGCTATTAAACCTATAATAATAATTATTAATTAATGTTTTTATAAACCTAGATATATAAAAAAGCAAACCTTATAGCTTTTAAAATATATTATTAATAATTATTTAATAAGATATAATAAAAACTATTACTTGTTTTTTAAGTTAAAATAGTGTTTTTTTAGCTAATTAAATAATATAGTATATTTATTATATTTAGTGTTTTTTTAAAGGCAAAGCTCTTAGTTAAAGTTCTAGTTATATATTAATTATAAAAAAAAAAAAAAGAAGCCTAACTATTTAAAGATTTATAAAAAGATACTTTATAAATATACGAGTAATTATATACCTGCTAAACACCTAGCAAAAGCTTAGTTTATACTTGCTAGCTATAAGGCGTACTACGTACTAGCTATAGATTAGCTATATATTAGCTACCTATAATTATACTAAGAAGTTATAGTTAATTTAGTAATTAAGTTTATAGAAAAACTTTATAAATTAAATAAAAATAGCTTATAAAGCTTATATTAAAAATAAAAACCTAAGTTTTCTACTTTATTTAATTTATAAATAAAAATTAATAAAACTAATAAAAACTTTTTTTATTAATATATATTATTTATATTAAGTTTAATTTATTTTATAAAGCAAAAAAAGCTTTATATTCTCTTTTTATATATTTTAAATATAATATTAAATAAATAATAATATTAATATAGTTATTTAAATATAGTTTATATTAAGTTTAATTTATTTTATAAAACAAAAAAAGCTTTATACTTTTTTTTTGCATACTATAAATATAATACTAAATAAACGGTAATATTAATATAGTTATTTAAATATAGTTTGCAAAAAAAAAAAAAAAAAAAAATAGTAAAAATAGTAGGCTAAAGCTAGAGTACTACTTATAAAAGGTACTATTATAAGATTTAAAGCAAAAAAGTTATACTAAAACATTAATAGAAGCTATATATACCTAGGTATATAAAGGTAAATAAAAAAGTTAAAAATCTTATACAGCAAAAAGCTTATCTTTTTTATTAACTATACTAACTATATTAACTATTCTAACTACTTTAACTAATATTTACTTAATATGTACTATTTGGCTTATTTATATAACTAATAACTAAATATTTATAAAATTTATAAACTATTATAGATTATATAAATAAATTTAATAAACTTTTAAAATAAAAATAGCTTTAAAGCTTATTTAAGCAGAAAGAGTATAGCTAATAAATATATAAAAGCTTTATTAATAGCTTAAAAGCTGTTATAAAGCTTTATATAATAATATAGCTATTAAAAAACTTAGTAGTAGGCAATAAATATAGCAAAAGTAAAAAGCAAAAAGTAAAGCTAAAATAGGTGGCTTAGTAGCAGAATTAGGAATTAGTAACAAAATTAGGAATTAGCGGCAGCAAATTAGTAAAAAATAACTAGAAATATATTACTAAAATAAAACATAGTATCTAAGTCTCCTTAAACACAGTAAATAAGCTAAAGCTTATTTAAATATAGTTTATAAAAAAAAAAGCAAAAATAGTAAAAATAATAAGCTAAAGCTAAAGTACTGCTTATAAAAAGTGCTATTATAAGGTTTAAAGCAAAAAAGTTATGCTAAAACTTTAACAAAAGCTATATATATATAAAAGTAAATAAAGAAGTTAAAAATTAAACTTATATAGCAAAAAGCTTATCTTTTTTACTAATTATACTAACTATATTAATTACTTTAACTACTTTAATTCCTTTAACTAATTTATAATTAAAAATAATGCTAATAAATAACTTAGCTTTTAAAAAAGCAATTATATAACTGCTAAAAGTAGTAAAAATAGAAAATACTTTTATTATTAACTTAATAAACTTATAAAAAATCTACTTTTTAAAAATATATTATTCAGCTTATTTAAACAATAAATTTAAAAAAGAAAATTAGCTAAGCTATTATAAATTATATAAATAAACTTTAAAAAGCTTAAAGTTTATAGCTATAATATTTATTATTTATATAAAGACAATATAGCTAATAAATATATAAAAGCTTTATTAATTATATAAAAGCTATTATAAAATTTTATATAAAAATATAGCTATTAAAAATTTTAATAGTAGATAATAAATATAGTAAAAGTAAAAAGTAAAAAGTAAAGCTAAAATAGATAATTTAGCAGTAAAATTAGAAATTAGTAATAAAATTAGAAATTAGTAGCAATAAATTAGCAAAAAGTAGCTAAAAATATATTACCAAAATAAAACATAATATCTAAGTCTTTTTAAATATAGTAAATAAGCTAAAGCTTATATATATTATTTAAAAACTTTAAAAAATATATTTTAAAAGTATTTTATATTTAAATATATTAGTTATAATATAATACTTATTAGTCATACTTTATTATAACTATAATTACGTAGTTAAAAGTGCTATAACTTTAGCTTTTAATAATACTTAGTAAAACTAATAGTATATATATTAAACCTGGAATTCTATAAACTTTAATTACTTTTTCCTTTTTTTTTCTTTATACTTAGTAATAGGTGTAGTTATAAATAGTAAATAATAAAATGGTAAAATAAAAGATGGTTTATTTTAAAAAAGGTAGTAAAACTACTAAGACTAAAAATCTAGCTATATATACGCAGAGCTTTTAGCTCCTTATTTAATCTATAGCTAGTAGTAAGTGCTACTAAAAAAAGGTGCTACTTTACTTTATAAAGTAGTACTAAAAACTCTTAAGGTTTTTATTACTTAGATTTTATATAATTTAACTAGTTATTATAAAAGCTAGCTTTTTAAATAAGTTAAACAATAATAATATTTAATTAGTTTTAATTAGCTATTTTAATTATTAGTAAAATATATACCTAGTATATATTTTCTAAATATATAAGTTAATAAATAAATTATTTACGCTTTTTTTTTAATTATTTATAATATAAATAAAAAATAAAAATAAAGTATTAAGCATTATTAGCTTAAATCTTAAAGCTATAAAAATAAACTTATATTTATACTTTTAAATAGCGTTTTAATGTAATACTATGTTAAAATAATAATTTAAATAATAATAAATAAATATATAATTTAAATTAATGTTAAAAATACTATTTAAAAATAACTTATTTTATTTAAGTTTAAATAGTATATAAAAATAAATCATTTTATTACTAGCTTTTTTTTTAGCTAGTTTAATTATTTAAGCTATTTATTTAACAATATATATATATTTATTTAAAGTTATATAATACTTTAGTATAATGTTATTAAAGTTAGCGATATATTATTAGTATAGCTTTTTAAAAGTATTAATTTCTTATTTAATAATTATTAAATTAAAGCTATATATATATAAGCTGTTAAAATTAGCAAAATATTTTTTATATTAAAAATAATGCTTACTTAATATTAATAATTTAGTTTTATAAAGTATATAATTTCTTTTTTTAATTATTTACTTAATATTTTGCTAATTTTTTATATTTAATTAACGTTTTTTTTAAAATTTTAAGTTTTAAGGTTAGTTTTTCTAACAATAATTTTATATTAATTAATAATGTTTTTCAGATAAATTAAAATCTATTTATAATTATAAATAATATTTTAAAAGATTTTATAAGTTATTATATATAAACTATTTTTATTAATAGCTTAATTAATAAACAATTATAAATTATTTTATTTATTTTTAGTTATTATAAATATTATAGTTAATATATATAACTTATTTTTAATTTTCTAAACTTTTATAAATGCTAATTATTTTTTAATAGAATTTCAAGCTAAATATTATACTAATTATATAAAAAGACATTATTTTTAATAAATAATAAGTAATATAAGCTAATTAACTACTTTTTTGTTATACCTTAGCATACTAGAGGGTTTGGCTATACATATATAATATATCTTATACTTATATAAGTATTAAAAGGAATTCTTCTTTTCTTTAAGCTTTAGTTTTATATACTACTTACTATAAGATTAATCCTAAGTTAACTATTATACCTAACCTAAAAACTTTCTTACTTTATAACAATTTTAAAGCTTTTACTAAAGGGTTACTTATAACATATTTATAAAAAATAATTCCGCATAAAGTTAAAATAATTGTAAGAAAAGATAAAGACTAAACATATTTGAAATATTAATAAGATAATATCGAAATTAATCTATAAAGTAAGCAATTATAAGATTTAACTAAACCTTATAACTTGTATACCCTGTTAATAATGCCTAATATATCTGCCGATATTATAAGCTTATAAAAAGCTTTTGCAAAAGCTTAAGCTTTTAATTGGCAGCTCCAATTAAAACAAAATTAATATACTACTAAATTATATTACTTTTGTAGTAATATTAATTTATAATTGGATCCGAAAGAAAAAGCTAATAAATTTCCGTATAAGCTAAAACAAAGGAATTCTAAAGATCTTAAGTTTTTTAATTCTTTAAAATCTTTTTAATTAAACTAAAGGCTATATTATAGGGGCTTTAATAACGGTAACCTTTCTGATTTAAATTCTTTTACTAATTAAAACAATTGGCAATTTTAACTAAAATAACGACAACATTATAATAAAGCAGAGTTAAAATATAATTTTAAATATAACTTAAGTTGTTTAGTTAAATTTAATTACTTTTTATTAACGTTAGATTTTATTTATAATAAGTAAGCTAAATAGGTTATAAAATTAAAGTTTATATTTAAATTATTAAATTAAAAGTTTGGCAAGAATTTTAAAAAAATTTTATATACTATTAGTAAAATAGACTAAAATTATAAAAATAAATATTGCAGCTTTTTTATTAGCAGATTAAGGCTAAAGTCTTAATAATACCGTACTAATTGGAATAAGTTCTTATTATAAACTTATACTTTAACTTACTAATCTGCTTACTTAAAGGCTAATATTAGCATTTAATTAAAAAAAGCTAAACAATATTTTTATTAATATTTCTGTAAATTTAATTACTATTTAGCTACTATTAAAGATTAAAAAACTAAAAGGCTTAATAATAAAAAAGCTATATTATTTTATTAAAAACTATTTAAAATATTTTAAAATTAGATTATAAACTTTAATTATTTTTTATTTATAATTTAATACGATATAGTAAATACTGCTACTTGCTGCTAAAAATTAATAATAAATATATAGAAGGCTAATAAGCAGCAAACTAATTTAATGCTAAATTAAATTTAAAGTACTTTTAAATTTAGAAAGAAGATATTTTTATTTTAAATAGCTGCTAGTAATACTTTATATAATAAGAATTATAATACTTACTATTAAAAACAAAAATCTTATAAAGATATTTTTATTTAAAATTAACGAAATTAGAAATACTTTTTAAGATTTCTTAAGTAGGAACAAAGTTTATAATTCCTTTTAAAATCTTCTTGTTAGAAAAACTAAAATACTTATAAAACGTTTAAGTCTTTATTTTAAAACAAGCTTAAAAATAAGTCGACTTTAAATTCTTATTTTTGCAATATTATCTATTATAATTGCAAACAAAAAAGATATATTAATTAAAACTATTTTAAATTTTTTAAGTTTAAAAAGCAAAAGATTTAAAAAATATAGATTAAAAATTACTTTAATTATTATATATTTAAATAAAACCTTTTTAAAAAGTATAAAAGTTTTAGTTTAAAAAACAAAAAAAAGGTTTAAAAATAGTAATAAAACTTAAGCTTAAATACTTTTTACTTATTTTTATTATATATTGTTTTTATACCCTATATATAATTACTTATTCTAGCTTTAATAAAGCTTTTTTGCAAACTTATGCTAATTTTAATTCTTATACTAAATATAATTATATTAGTTATATTTTTGCCTTATTATATAAATTATAAAAAGCTTTTTTTAGAACTTTAGGTTTTTAAAATGCTAGTTATACTAGCTTATTTACTTATAGTGCCTATTAGGTACTTTGTACTTTTATTAATAGCTATAAAACTATTTGAACTTTTAAGCATATATATATTACTATTTCTTGTAATAATTGCTTAAAAAAAAGTCTTTTATTGTTATTTTAAACTACCTTAAAAAAGTAAGAAATTATTTTTAATTTAGCAACAAATTACTAGTACTTCTATTTTTAACTTTATTAATTTAAATTATTAATATTTTATTAATTTGCTTAAGCATGCTGAAATTACTAGTACTGCTAAGCTATTATTATATTATTTAAAACTTTCTAGCTAAAGAAATTAAAAATACTACTTAAATAACCTAAAAGTATTACTATTTTATATAAATTTTATAATTTTTTTAAATTTTTTAATACTAATAATGCTAGCATATTCTTTTACTTATAATAAAAAGATCTAGCTATTAATTTTAAACTTAATATAATAGTTCCTTATTATTCTATTTACTTTTTAGCCTATAATAAATTAATAAAGCTATATAAGTAGCTTACAAAAATAATTAAAAATAAAAAAATTTAAAAGTTTAAAAATCCTATAAGTATACTAATCCTATTTATACTAAAGAAAAATAGTTCTTTAAAACTCTATATTAACTATAAAAAACTTAATAAAATTATAATAAAAAATCGTTTTATATTTCCTTTTATTTTAAAGCTATTAAATAAAGTATTTTATACTAAAATATTTTTTAAAATCGACTTAAAAAATATATACTACCGGATTTATATTTAAACTAAAAACAAATAAAAAATAGCTTTTTATACTAAATATAGCTATTATAAATTTCTAGTAATACTAATAGGTTTATATAATATCTCTGCTACCTTTTAAAACTATATATAAAAAGCATTTAATAATATTTTAAATACTTTTTATATTATATATTTTAATAATATATTTATTTTTTCAATAGATAAAAAATCTTATATAAGATATATTTAAAACATTATTAAAAAACTATAAAAAGCAAACTTATATGCTAAACTATTTAAGTGCTAGTTTTACTAAAAAAAGCTAAAGTTTTTAAAATATATAATATCTAATTAAAATATTAAAATAAACTTTAAATAAATAAACACTATCTAGAAATAGCTTAAACTAAAGTATTATATAAAGCTATAAAGATTTTTAAAATTTTGTAACTTTTATTGCCGTTTTATTAAAAAATATTTCTATATTATATTACCTCTAACTTAATACCTAAAAAAAAATATATATAAAATAAAAAAAGGTTAAATTTCTTTAGATATATTAAAAAAAGATATATTTTAAACCTTAAAAGATATATTTAGGAAAGCTATTCTTTTTATATATTTTAACTTTAAGAAACCAATATTAGTAAAAACTAATGCTTTTAAAGTAGCTTTTGCAGAGAACTTATTTTAGAAAAATAATTAAAAGCAATAAAGACTTATTTTATTTTACTTTTAAAAGTTTAATAAAGCAGAATTAAATTATAAAACACTAAATTAAAAAATACTTGCTATAATAAATTGCTTTAAATACTAGTAATACTACTTATAAAAAAGCAAATTATTTATTAAAGTACTAACTAACTATAACAACTTATAGTTATTTATAAAAATATCTAAATTAAATAGTTAATAGGCTTACTAATATATCTATTTAGCTTTTTTTAATTTTATTATTAAATATAAGGCAGGAAAATAAAATAGAGCTAATTTCTCTTTATAATACCTTAATTATATAACTAAAATATCCTAAAATATAAACCTACTACTTATAATTAAGCATAAAATTGCGGTATTATAGGTATTATTTTAAAACAAATTCTTATATATATTAGTAAAAAAGATTTATACTATTTAATTACTTTTAATTTAACAAACTTTTATATAAGCAATCAGTTATAAATTAGCTAAAATAACTATTTATAATAAAAATACTTTTAACTCTAACATTAGTAGTACTTTCTAAAAGTTAATATAAAATATTTAGCAAAAAAACTTTAAATATTGTTAATTAATATAACAAATTTAAGCTAAAACTTTAGTAAAACTATTATAAATTTATAAAAAAGCTTTTTTAAAATATACCAATAAAGCCTATATTTCTTTAGAAAAGTCTATTTATTTTTAACTTATTAAATTATACTATAATAATTACTATATAAGCTATTTTAGAAAAACTAAAACAAAAAAACTCTTATAACGCAAGTTTTTTTAGTTAACTTTTATTACTAATGTCTAAAAATATATAAAAAGTTATACTATTTATTTTAAAGTTAAAGCAAAATACTACTAAAAATATAGCAAACTAGATATACTTTTACTTCTTTTTACATTTATAAAAAAACTATTTATAAACTTTATAACTAAATTTTCTAAAACTTTTTATAAAGGTTAACTAATTAACTTAATACTAGTTATTATAAACTATTTTACTAAGTTAACCTACTTATTTTTTATTTCTAACAAACTTATAGCTATAAAATTAGCTATTTTATTTTATTAAAATATTAAATATAAATATAGCAGTTTAAAAGAAATAGTATTTAACTAAAACAAACTATTTATTAGCTAATTTTGGTTAAAACTTTACTATTATACTAAGATTAAGAAACACTATTTAGTCGCATTTTACCCTTAAACTAATAGTTAAATAAAGCAAATAAATCAAGTTATTAAATGCTATTTTAAAGCCTTTATTAATTAAAAATAAACTAATTAGCTATAATTACTCCTTTAAGCTTTTTTTATAATAAATTTAGCAATTAATTAAACTATTAATAAGTTATTTTTTAAAGCTTTATATAGCTATATATTAAAATTCTATTAATTTATTAAAGATAACTTTATTTTAAAAGAAATACTAGCTATATAAAATTAAATTAACAAACTATAAGTTATTAAAAATAAAATAACTAAATAATAGCATATTATAACTAAAATATACTAGAAATACTATAATAATAAATATAAACTAATAACTTTTAAAGTAGAATAAATAGTAGCTTTATTTACCAAAAATCTTTAATTTAAATGTTATAAACTATTACTAAAGTATATAAAACTTTTCTATATATTTAGCTAAATAAGATTCTAGGCTTATTGTTTTACTTTTTTTGCATAATATATCTAACTTTATAATATTTTTTTAATCTAATACTTAAAACTTTAAAATACTAATTCTATAAACCTTTTATTTATACTAGCTTTTAATAATAAAGATATAAAATAAAAAGTCAAAAATATAATAAGTAAATATATATATAAATACAACTTATATTATAAAATTAAATAAAAAAGCTAGCTTATAAAATATAACTAATAAGTATTAGCTACTAATATTATAGTTTTAACTATAATTAAAAAGTTTAAAAAATAATAATAACGCAAAAGTAAAAGCAAAAATCTAGCTAGCAATTAAAAATTATAAACAGCTTAAAGCTATAGTAATAAACGCTAAAAAAACATTCTTAACATTAGCTTTAATTATTAACATTATATAAAAAACAAAAGCTTAAAAAACTTATTTTATTATAAAAGCTATAAATTAGCTATATTTTTAGCTAGTAATATATAGCTAAAAAAGCCTTAAGGCTTAATTAATTAGTAAATAAAAAACAATAAAAACGCTAGCTTATAATTACTTATATAGTAAAAGTTAAACTTATAATTTTAGATTTAAAAAAGTTAATTTATGTTCTGCTATTTAGGCTATATATATAAAACCTCTTTTACTTATTTTTTAAAAAAACTTTAAAGTATCTTTTTTTATATATAATTTAAATGCTAAATTAAAAATTTTATAATTTATTTTATTATTTTTATTATTAATAACTTTAACAAAAATTTATTTAATTTTAACTATAAATAAAGTTATAGCTAATAATTAAGTAAAAAAACTAGCATTAAGATACTATAAATATAGAATAATTCTATATATATATAGGCGGCATAATTTAAAAGTCTAAATAAATTAAAAATAAGTTAAAAGTAGAAACAAAATAAGTTATTTATAGCGTTAGCTAAAAGAAATACTATAGCTTATTAAACTAAAGTTTTATGCTAAAAAACTAAGCGTTAATATTTAAATATAGCTTTTTAAGTTAACTAATTAAAATTAATTTATAGAAAAAATAGTAGCAAAAATATTTACTTTTACTATAAAAACTTTGCTAATAAGCCTAAAGGTAGCATAATATAAAAATAAGGTATAATAAAAAGCTTTTAATAAGCGCTATTATATACTAGCAAATTTTTTTTAAATTAGCTTTATAGTTTTTTAAATATAGAGCCTATCTATATTTAAAACGATAAAAGAAGTTAAGTTGCCAAAATTTTAACAATAAAGAAAAAAAAAGAAAAAAAAAAAATCTAGTAACTCTTATAAATAAGTTATATTAAACTATATTATTACAAGCAGTTTACTATTTAGTAATAAAATATAAATAAAATTAAAAAGATAATATATATAAGCTTATAAATATTATAACTGCTTTAGCAATCCTTATAAAAAAAAAACCTTAAGCTTTTTATAGCGCAACTAATAATTAAAAGCTAGCCTTTTTGTAGCTAAAAGCTTATATAAATTCTGCTAAAGCAAAAATAGCATATAAAAAAACCTTTAATAACTATAGCTTTATTATAGTACTTATACTTGCAATTTTTAGCTTTTTGCGTTTGCTTGCAGGTATAAATAAGGCAAAAAAGTTAAGTATTAGCTGCTAAAGCAGCAGCAGAAGCATAAAAAAGCATACTAAAAAAAAGCAGCAAAAATAATATAAATAATAATTAAAACAAAAAAAAAGAAAAAGAATAATGCAGCAGAAATAGCAGCTTAAAAAATAGAAGTTAAAAACTTTAAAAAAAAATTTATAAAAGCTTAAAAAAAAAAAAAAGAAAAAAAGACCTATAAAGCAGAGCAGCTAGTTATAATTATTTATAAGCTTATAATACAGCTAATTTTATAACAATATAAGTTAAAATTATAGCTTTAAAAATATAATCTAGGTACTTAAGTATCTTATAATTAAAATAATATAACTTATATATAGCAACTACTACTATACCTACTAACTTTATTAATACGACTACATAAGCTACTTATGCTAATTAATTTATTAGGCTAGAAATATTCTAAATTAAAAGAAAAAATAGTTATTATACCTTAGCATACTAAAAAGTCTAGCTATATATATATAATATATCTTGCACTTATATAAATATTAAAAGAAATTCTTTCTTTTTTTAAGCTTTAATTTTATATACTACCTATTATAAAACTAGTCCTAAGTTAACCGTTATACCTAACCTAAAAACCTTCTTACTTTATAACATTTTTCTTATTTTTATAAGCATTAATTTTTATTATTATTATATAATAACTAATTATAGCACTAACTTTAAATAAAAATAATATAACGTAAAATTATTTTTTAATATATTATAATAATTTATAATGTTTTTATATAACGCTAGCTAATTATAAATATAGTTTAACTATAAAAACAATTTAATTAAGCAATATATAAATTTTAATAGAACTTAAAAAGTAAACTATTTTATAATATATAATAAACCTAGTTTTATAATCGTTTTTTGCTTAGTTAAATAATATTATAATATATTTAATTTTATATATATATATATAATATAACTATATATTTACAGTATGCGAAAAAAGAGTATAAGGCTTTTTTTGCTTTATAAAATAAATTAAACTTAATATATAGTATAACTATATTTAGTTTTAATTAAGCTTTAAACTTAATATAATACTAATTTAGCTTTTATATATATTTTTTTTAAAGAATGAATTATTAGTAATTATTTTATAAAAGATTTAATATATATTAAAAGTAATATAAGCTTATATAACTAATAATTATTAAATTTAGCAATATTAAAAAATATTTATAATTTAATAAAACTAGTTTTATAATAAGTAAAATATTATTAAAAATAGTTATTATAGCTATTAATTAATATAAATAACTAAAGTTTATATATATTAAGTTTAATTTATTTTATAAAGCAAAAAAAAGCTTTATACTTTCTTTTTATATACTGTAAATATAATACTGGATAAATAGTAATATTAATATAGTTATTTAAATATAGTTTATAAAAAAAAAGCAAAAACAGTAAAAATAGCAGGCTAAAGCTAAGGCGCCGCCTATAAAAGGTGCTATTACAAGATTTAAAGCAAAAAAGTCACACTAAAACTTTAATAAAAGCTATATATACATGAAAGTAAATAAAGAAGTTAAAAATCCTATATAATAAAAAGCTTATTTATTTCTTTTATTAATTATACTAAATATTTTAACTATTTTAACTAGTTTAACTATTTTAACTATTTTAACTAATTAATAATTAATTATAATGTTTATATATAATTTAATATTTAAAGTAGCTATTTTATAGCTTTTAAAGCGTTTAAAAATAAATAATATTAATATTAACTATTTAATAGCTATTAAATATATATATTTATTTAAT
>MU396923.1:0-18279 GCA_022578855.1 Nemania serpens | reverse complement strand
ATATTTATAATAAAATTAATAGTAATAGTATAATAAGAAATAGTTAGCGTTTTAATTAGCATTAGTTTTTTAAGCTTTATTTATTTATTAACTTAGTTGTTTTTATATACGTTATAAAATATAATAAACTTTTTTATGTTTTATTTTTTTTTAAAAAAATAAATGCTTTTAAGATTATATATTTTTTATTTTTTTTAAAATAGTATTATTTATTATATACTAGTTTAAGAATATTTTTAATATATAATGCTAAAAGATATAATAACTTTTTTTTATTAAATATAATATAGTATAAAAAACTATTATTTATTTAGAAAAGTTTTATAATACTTTTTTAGTATTTGCTAAATTTTATAGTATTTTATTTAAAGTATTAGATTTTCTTTTTTTAATTTATAAAAAACCTAATAATTTTGTTATACTTATAGTTATTTTTATACTTTTATATAATTTTTTTTTAAAAAGTATTACTAATAATAGCTATTAATTTTATTTAGCTTAGCTTTTTTAAGTTTTTTTTAGCTAGGTATGCTTAATAAGTATTATTATTTTAAATATTATTTAAAGCACTAGATTTATTTTACTAAATATATACTTATTTTTTCAATTTTTAAAATAATTTTAATAAAATATTTAGTACTATATTTAAAACTTTTAAAATATAATATATATTAAATTAGAATTATAATAAGTAATTAGTAGTATTAGTAAGCTTTAAGTTTGCTTTATTAAAATTTATTATTTATAATAACATATAATTTATAATTTCTTTTATTAGTATATAGTTTGTTAAAATATTAACTTTATTTAAACTTAATTATATTATTTTTTATAACTTTTTATAAGCTTATATTAATACTACTATTTTATTTTTTATTAATTTATATTATTTTTTAATATTATTAATAAGTTTTAATATAAATAAAATAAGCTTAATTTATAAAATTAGTATATCTTTTTTTAAAATTAACTTTTTATTTTAATTATTATTTAGTTAAAAAGCTATTAAGCTATATACTTTTTTATAAGTATTTATTTTTTTAAAAAAAGCTTTATTTAGTTAATAATAATATATAATATATTATATACAAAAATATTTTTATAATATTTGCTAGCTTTTTTTTTTTTTATTTATTAGCTTAAATTTTATTTTTAAAATATATAATTATTATATTAGCTTTAATATACTTATAAGTAAAGCTTTCTTGCTTTATATTTTTGCTAGCAGGTTTGTTTTTTTTTATTATAAGGTTTTAACTTTATAGTTAAACTATATAATCTTTTTGTATAATTATTTTACTATTTTAATATATATTTTTAAAATATCTAATATTTTTAGTATTAATAATTTTTAAAAAGCTTTAATTTTGTTATTTATTTTAAATATTTTATTACTATTAATATTATATTTAAATAGTTTAATAAATAAAAAAGCAATAAAAAACTTATTAGTACTAATATATATTTATGCTTTATTAAATATATTAAATACTTTTTTAAAATATACTATATATTACTTAAAGCTTTTGCTAAAAATATTAATATTATTAATATATATATATACAAAATCGTATATTGCAAAAAATAGTTGGTTTATAAACCGCTATATAAAAGCTAACAAATTTTAAAACCTTATTAGTGCTATATTAAATTATTTTAACTTTTTAAAGCTAATAATAACTATTTTATTATAATATTTTAGGTATACTAGTAATTAAAAAAAAAAACTTAATATATTAAGCAATATAAAGAATTTCTTACTAATTATATCTTTTATAATATTATTTTAACTTAGTAATAAATATATATTAGATATTATAATTTTATTTAATAGGTATAAATTAATAATAAGTTATTTTTTTTTATTTTTACTAACTATTTTTTAGATAATAAAAATAAAGCAAGTTATTAAAGTTAGATTATTTATAAATACTAATTTTTTTTAAGTATATATTTTGTTATATTTTTTGTTAAAAAATTTGCAATTTTTTACTTTTAGTAAGTATAATTTAACTATTTTTAATTAGTTTTACTATTTTTTTATAAAGTTAATTTATATTTTCTAATTATTTAGCATTAGTATTACTTTTTAGTTATAAAAAATGTTATACTTATTAAAAATAGCTTATATTATAGCAGCTTGTTTTAAATTATTTACTATTATTATTACTTTAACTTTTAATTTAATTATAATAATATTTATAAGTTAAAATATTTTATAAAATAATATTTTTATTTTTAAATTTATTATAATTAGTATAATATTAAATAAAAATGCTTTAATTTAGTTTTTATTTAGTATATTTAAGTTGTTTTTTTTTGTTTTTTTATTTTATTTTACTAAAATTATTTTTTTAATAGTATGCTATATTTGCTTATTTGGCTAATTAAACGGTTTTATTACCTTAGTATTTATAAATAGTGCTAAGCTTTTTATTTATACTAATAGTTATTACCTAAATATAAAAGTTATATATTATAACTTTTTTTAAAGTATATTTATTAATTATTAAGTTATAAGCTATATTATATATTTTTTAAAAGTAGTATAATTTTGTAGTATAATTTGTTTTATTTATTAGTTTTAGCAAATTAATAAATTTTATATTAATAAAAGTAGTTATTATAGCTAATATAACTGCTTTATTAGTTATTATAACTTTTTTAAAAAGTTTTTTATTTAGTAATATAATTTTTGCTTTATTTTATATTTTTATGCCTAAAGTTAATTAAAAAACGTATATTTTATATATAAAGTTAATTTTAATACTATATTTTAGCATAAATTTTGTTTTAATTAGTATTTTTAATTTTAGGTTTTTTAATATATTTGCTATTACTATAAAGTAGCTATATACTTTTTTTTTTTTAACTTTTTTTTCGATAAAAAAGTTAAATATAACCTTTTTATTAATTATAGTAAAAAATTTAATACTATTAATAGTTACTAAATTAATTTTTTTAAACATTAGGTTTTTGCTAAATTTTTTAATAAAGCTTTTGTTAATAAAAATTTTAAAGTAATTTATATTTATATATACTTTTGCTTTTAAATTTAATAAATTTAATTAAATTATAATCTTAAAATAAGTTATTTACTTTTTAACCTTTTTTTTTATTATAGGTTTAAAGTTTGCTTTAATTATTTAGCTTTTTTAAATTAGTAGTTTATTTATAACTACTTTTAAAACCTTTAATATTATTAAAGCAAAGTTAACTTTAGCAATTTTTTAGTTTTTATTAACAATTTTATTATATTTATTTTATATTTTATATTAGTTAGCTAGTTTTTTAAAATAAAATATAACTTTATATTATTAATATATTATAATTGGTGCTTTTATTAGTAGTAATATTTAGTTTTTTTTTATAATTACTTTTTAGTTATATATTTAGTATATTTCTATTTTATCTATTTTAATAGCTATATATGCTTTATTGTTAAATTTTCTTTTTTTTTTGCTAAAGTAAATAAAATTATTTTTTATAAGTATATTTATATATCTAATAGTATTAGTATTAATATTTTAAACTACTTTTTTATTAAAATAGCTTTAAAATCTATTTTTATTAAGTTTTTATTAGTTAAACCTACAGTATTTTAATTATTACTAGTTTTATATATTTTATTTATTAAATTAAGGCGCTAATATATAGTATTTTTAGCGCTAAAATTATATATTTTAATACTTAAGTGCTATAAAAAATTATAGTACTTAGTTTTTAGCTTATTAGTATTAACTTTATAAAAAATAACTTTTATAAATATTGTATTAGCTTTAGTATTTATAGTTATTTTGTTAATATAGCTATAATTATTATATTTATTTTTATTATAGTTTATTTTAGTTATTTTTACTTTATTTTAAGTTAAGTTAAAACTAGTTAGCATTTATGCTATTAAAGTTGTTTTTATTTTTATTTTAGTAAAAGTATTTACTTTTACTACTATTTATTAATACTTTTTTTGTTAAAACTATTTATTTATTTTTTAGCTTATTTAAGTAAACTAAAATTAAATAATTTTTTAGTTTTAGTATAAGTTTTTAAAGCTTTAGTAAAATAAGGTTTTATAGTTTAATAAGCAGCTAGTTATTTAAAGTATTACTTTATACTTTTTTATACTTAAAAGTATTTATAGCATATATTTTAATAAAGTTATTTTTAGCAATATTTTTTATAGTATACTTATTTTTTAAAAACTATTTATTAGCTTTTTTTAGTTATATTTTCTATTTCTTTTTTAAAGCTTTTATAAAAGTTATAATAATTATTTTATAGTTTTGCTAATTTGTTTTTAATAGCTATTATAACTACTATTAAAAGATATTATTTTTAAAAAAAGTTTAACTTTTATTAGCAATAAAGTTAGCTTTTTTTAAAGTATTGCTTTACTTTTTTAGTTATATAATTTAAAAGTAAATGTTTATATAAATAAAAAATTTGTTATTATAGTAAATTATATAGCTTTTAGTAATATTTTTTAGTATGTTAAAGTAAAAATAGCTTATGTTAATAAAAGTAGTTTTTAGTTTAGCTATTAAGTTTGTTTTTTTTAGCGCTAAATTTAACATTTTTAGCAATAACTATATATATAGTTTTATTTAAGCAATTATATTGTTTAGCAATTAAAGCTTTTTAACTATTAGTAAGTTAATTTAAGCTAGCGTTAAATTTTTGTTATTAAAGTTATTGTTTTAGCTTACTATATCTAGCTTTAATTTTACGTTTTTAAATAATTTAACTATTTTTAAATCTATTATATTTATTTTTTTTTTAAGCTAGTATGTTTAAGTTTTTGCTTTTAAAGCTGCTTTAGTATGTTTTAAAAACTTATTTAATATATATTTGTTAAATTTTCCTATAAAAATAATTGTTTTAATAAGTTTTTATACTATTATATATACTTTATTAAAGTTGTTTTTTTTTATGCTTTAGTTTAATAGTGCTATAATTTTTACTAATATATTATATTTTATAAATTTTTTAAAGTTATTATTATTAGCATTAAATATAGTAATTCTACTAATTATGTTTTTATATAAATTAAATTTATATATAACTTTTAAGTAGTTAAGGTTTTTTAAAATAAAGTTATATATTTGCTTAATAATAAATAGTTACTTAAAGTTTATTTAAGCTATTTTATTGTTTATAGCTAAACTTTAGTTACTTTAACTTTAAAGTAATCTAAATATAATTAAGGTGCTATAATTATTAGTTTTTATAATATTACTAACTTTTATTTTTTTTATAGCGTTTTACTTTTAGTATAAAGTTATTAGTAGTAACTAAATTATTATAAAAAGTAGCGCTTTATTTTTTATTATATTTTAGTTAGTTATAATATTAATTATATTATATTTAAAAGTTTTCCTTTTTTATAAGTAATAAAAAGTAACTAGTTTTAGTTTAAATAATAAGTACTACTTATTATAAGTAATCTAGGGTTACTTAGTAAAATAAATAAGAAAAGTATAAATAATAATATAAAAATTATTACCTTTTTTTTATTTAATAAATAAAAAGTATTTACTTATTTATAGTAAGCTTAGCTAAGATTATATAAGCTTTGCTAATATTTATAGCATGCCTATTATAATTTTTTTATATAGTATAACTAGTATAAAGTTTTAATTAGTTATAAACTTTATAAATTTGTTTACTTTTTTTGCTTTTTTATTTTTTAGGTTTTATAATAAATAATATAAGTTAAAGTTTTTTATAAAAATATATTATTTCTACTTTTTACTTATTATTTTAATTTTTTAAATTAAGCTTTTTTATTTTGTTTTTTTTAGTTTAAAAAATAGATAAACTATATAGTTACTATATTTTTGCTAGCTTTTATTATTATATATATTTAATCTTTTTTTTTATTTTTTATTAGTAATTTTATAATAATACTTTTATTTATATATAGTAGTACTTTATTTATTATTTATATTAGTTAATATTAATAGTTTACTAAATAGTAAAAATTGTTATACTTATTTATTACTAGCTTTTATATTATAATATAGTTATAGCTGCTATTTTATAGTATTTTTATAATATTTAATCTAAATTTTATAATATTTTAAAATACTATATTATATTTTATTAAATAAATATAAAAGCTATTTTAGCTAAACTATTAGTATATTAATGCTTTATTAGCAATTTGCTGCTATTTATTCTTGCAAATATAAATATTGCTAATAATAATTAAATATTTGCTTTTATTACTTCTTTATTTAAGCTAGCTACTTTTTTTTAGCTTTAAAAGCTTTTAAGTTATAATATATAAGCTATTTTTGCTTTATTTTTTTGCTTAATTTTTTTTCTGCATATTTAGTTTTAAGTAGCATAATTTTTATTATAATTAATATACTTTAGCTAAACTTTTATTTTTTTAACTAAATATTCTTTTTTGCTTTTTTAGTGCTTTATTATTATATAGTAGCTATATTTGGCTTTTTTTTAGTAATATTTAGCTATATATTTATATTTATAATAATTAAAATACTATATTATTTTAATTTCTACTATAAAAAGTTTATAATTAAATATTTAAGCTTTTTATAAAAAGCTATTATTATATAGCTTTTTAGCTTTTTTTATATTACTTATATATAAATATATACTAACAAATATTGCTTTTTTATTTTTAAATACTATTTTTTTATACTTTATAATTATAGTATATATATTATATAATAGCAAAAAGAAATCTTTGTTTAATTATATTTTTTTAATCTTTTTTGCTAGTATACCTTTTATTATAAAAGCTACTTCTTTTTTTTATAGCTTTAATTTTGCTTTAAATACTTTAGTTATTTACTTTTCCTTATTTATATTTTTTAGTATAACTTTTTTAAAAGTAATAACTATATTATTGCTAAATAGCTTTTTTGTTATTATTGTATTACTTTTTGTAAAAACGGTATTAATTGCAGTAATAATAGCTATTAAGTTTTAGTTTTTAAGGTTTTTAAATAGTTTTTTTACTTTAATAAAAACTTTTTTGCTATATTTTGCTAAAACTGCTTTATTATTTTATTTTAGCTATATTATAGCTATAATTTTTGCTTATATTTTTAATTTAGCAGTATTTAAAAATAAGTTAGTTTAAATAACCTTTTTTAGGGTTTTTTTAAAGTAGCAGTATATAATTAGTATATTTTTGTTATTATTGTTTAGTTTGCTTATTTTTTGCTATATTTTTGCTAAATTGTTTATTAAGCGTACTAGCTGCTTTTTTTTTATGTTTTTTTTAAAAAAAAGCCTTTCTTTTACTTTTTTGTCTTTTAATAGCTATAATATTAGTTTAATAAGTTTATTAACAATTTTTTCTAATTTTAAAAGCTTACTAATAGCTTTATTTTTATTAAAGTATTACTATATTATAGTTATATTAATAATAGGTTGTATTTTTAGCCTTAATAAGTTGTTAATAAATAGGTTATTTATTATTATTTCTATATTTACTATGCTATATGCTATTTATAGCCCTAATATAACCTAGCTGCCTTATTATAGCTTATATTATCTTTTAAATATAAGTAATTATTATTAGTTTTAAAATATACTTACTAAATTATAAGCAAATTTTCTAAAATCTAGAAAAAGTCTTTTTATTAATATTATATATATTAATAAACTAATAACTTATATATATTAAGCTTTATTTTTATTAAAGGTAATATAATTACTAAGTAGTAGTTTAAAAGGCTTTATTTTTATTAAAGTAGTATTAAAAGTATATTTTAATATATTAAAAATTTTTAAGACTTTTTTAATATAGGTATTTTACTTAAAATATATTATCTTATTTAGTTTATTTTTCTAATAGTTATTCTAAGGTAGTATAAGTAGAGTTTTAGGTTTATTATTTTAAAATAATTACTAAATATTTATTTAAGCTTATTAACCTTTAGTTTAATAAGTTTAATAATTAATAAGTTGTTAATATAAACTGCTATATATATATATTTTTTAGCAAAAATATCTATATCGGCATTTAGTAATATAAAGCTTAAGCTTTTTAAAAAACTAGCAAAATATAAAAAAGTAGCTATAAAAGGTGCTATAATTAAAGCTAGTAACTAAAATAGCTATACGCTAATAGCTTAACAAATAAGATTTAAAAAATCTTACTACTTAAGTAAAAAATTATATATAAATTAATTAAATCTTTTTAATAAGTGTAGTTATAAGTAGTAAAAATTAAAGTAGTAAAATAAAAGATGTTTTATTTAGAAAAAGGTAGTAAAGCTACTAAGGCTAAAAATTTAGCTATATATACGTAGAGCTTTTAGCTTCTTATTTAATCTATAGTTAGTAATAAATGCTACTAAAAAGAGGTGCTATTTTATTTTATAAAGTAGTACTAAGAACTTTTAAGGTTTTTATTAAAGTGCTAGGTAATAAAAAAAAAGTTATTACTTTTAGTAGCTATAGAATTTAAACCTGTTTTTAATTTTTTTATTACTAGTATGTCCGTTAATTCTTTTAATTGCGATAGCTTTTTTGCAATTTTTTAATGTTTTGTTTTTTAGGTTTAGCTTAGACCTTATGTAGGCGTTTACGACGTCGGGGTGTGTTAGGGACCGGTTTTTCTGCGGCGGAAGCTACGGCGACAGGTGCAGCCGCCATAGCTAATGCTTTCTTAATTACGGGTTTTAGTCTATGTTTCTCCTAGTACGCGTTAATTAACTCCTTTAAGTGCTAGAGGTAATACTTGGTATACTAACGATTATATTTATAATTTTAGTTTTGCTACTTAATTAAGTAATTAAATTTAGTTTTTTTATAATTAAGATAATATTAAAGGATATATTTTACTTTATAGACTTTTTTTTTTCTTTTATTTAAGTTAGAATATTAGTTAGCTTTAACTAGTTTAAAAAAAGAAATAATATAATAGAAAAAGTTTTTATTACTTTTTATAAGTTATAGCTAAGCTATTAATACTATAAAATATATATACAAGTATTTAAAAAGATTTAGTTTATAAGCTAAATTACCTACTTTGCGCTTAATAGTTTATAGTTTAACTTATTATTATAAATACTTTTTTAGCGGCTTATTAAAAAGATAGTAGCTATTATATAAGTATAGCAAAACTTTGTTTTTAGGCTTAAATTTTAATATATAGTGCTTTTTGTTATAATATTACTTAGCTTATACTGCTGCAAAGTTTATATATAAATTGGCGTTTTATTTTAAATAGTTTTATAATATTTAAATATTTTAAATAAGTTAATTTTAAGTTTTAGTTATTATGTTTAATAGTTTAAGTAGTTTAAATTTAAATAGCTATTTATATAGTATTAACTATATCGTTTAATTTTTTGCTAAATTTAAGTTTTACTATAAAAAAGGTATAATTTTAAGCTAATTAAACTTTAAATTAGTAAAATTGTAATATTATATTATAATTTTTATTATTTAGTTTTTATGTTTAAATAGCTTATCTTTTTATAAATAGTAAGCTATAATTATTAAAAGCTTTATATTTAAAGCTTTTTATATACTTTTTTAAAAATTAGATATAAACTTATAATTATAATTAAAAATTATACCTTTTAATATATTTTAATTGCTTAGTAGTAGGTGCTTAATAAAAATAGTAGCTTATTTTTTAGCAGTATATTTTTTATTTCTAAGTAAAAATAATATATATTTAAACATAAAGTATAAAGCTATTATTATATAATTATAATACTTATAGTAAGTTTTACTTATTAATTGCTATAAAGTACTAATTAACTTAATTAGAGATAGAAATAAAATAAAGTTAATTGCTATAGTTTATATAAGCAGAAAGTATATAAGGTATATAGGTTAAAGATTTTTAATAAGCTTTAATTAATTTGTTTAATTAAACTTATAGCTAGAATAACATTTAATATACTTTTTAACTAATTAAAATTTACAGTAAATTAAATAGCTTTTAAGATTATTTATTATATAATTTAAATTAGCATAATGCTTTTTATTATATATTGTTTTAAGTATTTTTTATATTATATTATATAGTATGTAGAGCTGCTTAATTCTAGCATATATATTATAAATTAGTTTGTTAATAATGCAAAAAAGGTATTTAGGTTTAAAAAAAATAATAATGCTTTTATTGTTATTATAGAACTTATTAGCGTTTAATTTATTAAGAATTTTTTTGTACTAAGAATTAGTTTTATAAGTAAGCTTAAAATCTTGTTTTTAGGTTTTATTTATAATAGCTTTAGCTATATATTTTACGATATTTTAAATAGAGTTTAAAATAGCTAGTTTATTTAAGCGTTATAGCTTACTTATATTATTAATAGCATTTTATACGGCTTTTAGCTAACTAAGTATATTAAAAATATAGTTTAAATGTTTAAAAAAATAGTATACTTATAATTTATACTAGAATAAATAAACAAATAAATTAATAAATTAGTAATTAGCTTAATTAGTTATAAAAATATTAAGTATAATTTAATTAATAATGCTTTTTATAAAGAAGTAATTAGTAAAAATAATAACTAATTACTTGTTAAAGTAAATAATTATATAAAGCTTTTTTATAGCTTAAACTAAGTATACAACTTTTAATTTTAAAAACTTATACTTAGTTTTAGCGTTAAAAAAGTAGTAACTTAAATATATTATAAATTATACTTTAGTAAACAGAATAATACTACTAAAAGATTATATATATCTTTTTATAGTATAAAATAGCATTATATTAAAGCTTTATTTATATAATCTATTAATTTATAAAAATAGAATTTAATTAAAATTATAATAGTAAATTATAGTATTATTATATATAATATTTTATACTGCTTTAAAAAAGGCTAGTTTAGTAAAAGTAGCTTTATAAAATGTTAATTAATAATAGTACTTTTAGTAGCTAAAGTTATTATTAATTATTTTGCTTTTTTATTATTTTTTTGTAAATAAAGCGGTTTTCTGCTTTTATAAAAGCTTTACTAACTATGTATAATAAAGCAAAAGATTATATAAGAAGCTATTAGCGCTTAAATATTATTTAAGTATTTTAAGCAAGTTTAAAAATATTAATTGCTTAAAAGTTTATATTTTATAAGCAGTAATAAATATGCTAAGCATATTAACATAGAATTTTAATAGTTTAATAAAAAAATACTTAATAAAGAATTTTATAAAAAATATAGCTATATTTTAGATTTAAAAAAGCTTAAAAATAGTATTAAAATAGTTAATATATTTATTAAAGCTATTTAAAAAAATAATAATATTATTAATAAATATGCAGCAGTAGTATAAGTAACTTTAAAAAAGTTAATCTATATACTACTATATATAGGTAAATAAATTGCGAAATTTTATTAATATAATATTAAATTTTTTGATTTTTTATAAACTAATTACTATAAATTTGTTTTTATAATTAAAATATACTTTAAATTAATAAAAAAAACTAGTTATATTAACTATTATAATATAGCGCTTGCTTAATAAACTGCTAATAATGTTATACTATAGTAAAAAAAAGTAGTTATTAAAAACTACTACTTTATTTAGCGCTTAAAAATTAATAACTATTTAGTTTTTATTTTTGTTATAAATTTTGCGCTAGGTAATAAAAATAAAGTAAGTAAAAAAAATAGCTTTATTAACTTATATTAAATAGTTTTTTTTATAAAAAAAATTATGCGTTATATTAAGAACTTTTATGTTATAGCAATTAAGTAAGTAAAAATGTATAGCTAGCTTTACTTTTTGCTAACTATTAATAAGAGAAATTTTTAGCTATTTATTTTCTAATATATTTATTTTGCTTTAATTAGTTTATATATTGTATAATTAGACAATTTTAGCAAGTTTAGTAGCTTTAAAAAAGTATTTAAAGTAAATATATATGCTATTTTTAGTAATAATTTTTAAAAGATTTATTAGCTTTTTAATACTAAAGTTTATAAAAAGATTTATTATTTTTAGCTTAAAAAGTTTATTTAGTTTTAAAATATAAAAGTTAAAAAATAGCTAGTAATTAATATTTATAATTACATTAAATATAATATTAGTAAAAGGTATATTTAATAGCTATATACTATTATAAGTATTAAATATTTTAAGTATAAATATATTTAAAATATATATTAAAGTTATTAAAATATTAATTTTAGATAGCTAAATAGTATTACTAGCAAGCTTATTTATATATATAAAATTATTTAAAACGCTATTAGTAGCTAATGCTATAATAATTAGCGATATATTAAATTTAGTATTTATAGCTACTACCGAGTTAGCAGTAGCTAAAGATTTAAAACTAATAATTCTAGCTAAAAAAGCAGTAAATAAAATAAAAATAAAAGTTAAAGTTTTTATAGCCTTTTTTTACAAACTAATATATATACTATTGTTTTAATTCTTATAAATTTAGCTTAGCTTAATACTTTTATATATTTTTATTAAAGTAGCTATATTATTAATTATTAATACTACTTTAAAAGTATATATATTAATAAAAGTATTTATAAAATTTTTATATATAGTTATAAAATAAAAGTTTTAGTTTTTTAGCAAAAGCTTATACTTTATTTAAAAATAAATACTTTTGCTACTTTAAATTATAACGTTTTTTTTATTAATTACTTTTTATATATACTTAAAACTTTATATTATAACTTTTATTAAAATAGTAAAATTGTTAAATTTTTTAAAAGTAATAGTTTTGCTATTATAGTTAATTATAAAATTATATAGCTAAAAAAAATTATTATTAATAAGTATACTAAGTTAGAAATAATTTTTAATAATTTATTTTTCTTTTTTATATTTAATAATAAAAGGTTTTTTGCTTTTATTTATATTATAAGTATAAAAGGTAAAGGTAGCTTATTTAATAAAAGTTATAAAAATATTACTTATAGTTATTATAAATTTGTTTTTTTTAACAGTAGTATATTTAAAAGTATTAAAGTATAACTAATTAATTATAGTTTTACTAGTTTTAAAATTAATATAAACTTTTATATCTTTAGCTTTTAAGCTAAAGCGTATTTTAAAGCAAAAGTAAGTATAACTAAAGCATAATACCTTATTAATCTAGTTAGCACTAAATGCTTTAATTATAAGGACTTTTATATTAAAGATTTTATTTATGCTAGCGCTAGTTTTTTTTTTAGCTACTTTAAGTACTAGGTAGCTACTTAATATACTTTTAGGTTTATAAATAGTACTTTTTTTAGCTATAGTATATTTTTAAAGATATTAAAACAATAGGTTTTATAAAAGTAACTTTTAAATGCAATATTTATAAGTACGTTAAGCAGAGTTAATAAGGAAAAGTATGCTTAATATTTCTAATTAAATATTAAACTTGCAGTATTTTAAATATAAGCAAAAAGTAACTAGTAATTTATACTTGTTATAGTATTTATAGCATATAATTGCTATATTTAAATAATAAAAAAAGTATTTGCTTTAATATTTAGTATTTTTAAATGCTAAAGCTTTTGCGTTAAAAGTTTTATTGCTAGCTTTTTTTTTTATAAAGTATATATAGTTGCAATTATTATTGCAATATTTTTTTTAACAATTATAGTTTTAATTATATAAGCAATTACAGTTTTAGCTTTAACTACTTTATTAATTGCAGTTGCAGTTACAATTTCTATTTTACTATTAGTTATAGTTTCTATTATAGTACTAATTATAATTGCTATTACAGTTACAGTTTTAATTATAGTTTTAACTACTATTTCGTATATAGTTTTGCCTTTTATTTTAATACTAATTGCAGTTGCAGTAGCAATTATAGCTTTTAAAACAATGTTTTTTTTAGCTTTAGTTATAATATAAGTAATTATTGTTAAACTTGCGTTTATAATTGCAATTATAATTATTTTAACAAAATAAATAAGGTAATTAAGCTTATATAGCGGTTAAATTATCTACTTTAAAGTAATTAAGCTTAAGCTTAATATTTAAGTAATGTTGTTTTATTTTATGTTTTAATTTATAATAGGTTTTTTTAATTTTTTTTATATACTTTTTTAATGTTTTTTTTTTTTTAAGAAGCTAAATATAATTAATAAATGCTTTATTTTATTAATTATAAATGTTTTATATAATGCCGATCTAATTACTATTGTTATATTTTAAAGTATTATTAGCATAAATATAATATAACTTATGCTAAATATATTAAGGTAAAATATTATAATTTTTAGCAATATTATATAAAAAGAGTGTTTTACTAAAGAATTTCTAGGTAATATAACTTATTTTAATTTTAAAACGGTTTTTAAGCTTAAAAAGTACTTTATTTAGGCTAGCTTTTTGCTAAATATAGTAGTTACTAGCGCTAATTTCGTTATTTTACTATAGTAAAGCTAACCTTACTATTAAGTAATTAAAAATACTAAAGATTTAATTAGTATTAAAAAAATATGTTTTTTTATATTTAATTAAAGCGTTAATATAATTAGTAAATAAGTAAACATTAGTATAAATAATGTTTTTTCTATCGGCTACTATGCCGTAATTATTAGGGTTTTTTTATTTAAGATTAAAAATACTAACGTTATTATACTTAATTTTATAAGTACTTTTTTTTGTAAAAGCAGATTTTGCTTTAAAGGTAGTATAATATATACTAAGTTTATAACTAAATTTATAGCTATATTTATTGTTGTTATATTTACAATAATTTCTTTTATTATTGCTATTATTTAGATTACTTAGTAAATTGCTACCGGTTTTAACTTAGAACTTTGGTTTTTTACCTGCGGTTTTATTTAATAGTTTATGTACTAATAGTAAAAGAAAAGGCATGCTTATGCTATTTGTGCTACTTATGGTAAGCTATATGCTAAATATACTGCTTACGGTAAGTTATATACTAAATAGGCCTACTTAGCTTTATGCAAAAGTTTTTAACGCTTAGCTTAAGCTAAATATAAATTATACTTTTTATATAAAAGCTTATAATTGGTTATATATACTAGCAATTTTTTTAACATTTTTTTGTATACTATTAATTGCTTTTTTATTGTTTAGTATTTATATATATATATTGTCGAAGTTATTTTAGTTAAATATAAATAAATATATATTTTTAAGCTTAGCGTTTATAGTATAAAAGTTATTTTAAGTATACTTATATGCCTTTTTTATAGGGTTTATAAGCAGACTTAAGTAATTAAAATTAAAAGTAAAAAAGGATTATAAAGCATTAGTTAATCTAGCTGCTAAAGCTGCTAACTTATTAGCTAAGTTTAATATACTAGCTTTTAGTTAAGCTAAATTTAAAAGTAAATTTAATATATCGTTAAATAAATGTTTAAGTAAATATTTATTAAATATAGCGTTTATATAAATAAGTTAGTATTATAATAAAAATTTTCTTTATAAGGAAATAATAATAGGGTGCTTTTTACTTAAAGTTAAACTATTATATAGAATATATATATTCTAAATAGCTAATAAGCACGTTTAATTAATATTTTTGCTAGTTATTATATTTAGTAAAAAAAAGTAGAAAATTTCTAATTATAAAATATGCTTTAACAATTAGTATTTTTTAATAAATTTATAACGTCTATAAAAATTTAATATTTTTAATTATAAAATATATCTTATATAATTTTAAGTTTTTTTGTTTTTTAGAATATAAAGATATAATATTAAGCATATATTTTACTAATTGCTTAATTATTTATAAGTTTTAATAGAAGTAAAATAATAGAATTAGTGCAAAAAACTTAATACTAAAGAATTTAGTAATAATATTTGCCTTAATTAGAATAATTATAGTATTAGATTAATGCTATATTTATTATAGGCGCATAAAAATAACTAATACTGCCAGGTAATAAAAGAAGGTTTTTTAACCTTAAAAGATTAAAGTAATAGTTATATAGTTTAGTTTAGTTTAGTTTTTGTAATTAGAATTATATAAAAATACTAATTTAATAAGTATAATTATAGGTAGTAAAAATTAAAGTAGTAGAATAAAAGATGCTTTATTTAGAAAAAGGTAGTAAAGCTACTAAGGCTAAGAATTTAGCTATATATACATAGAGCTTTTAGCTTTTTATTTAATTTATAGCTAGTAGTAGGTGCTACTAGAAAAGGGTGCTACTTTACTTTATAAAGTAGTACTAGAAACCTTTAAGGTTTTTATTATCTTTAAATAGAAATAACTTTTTAATACTACTTTTTAAAATTTAGGTATTACCTTATAAAGCTACTATAACTATATTATAACTCTTTATACTTTTTTATTTTTATACTATATAATTATAATGTAATGTTTAAATAAAGAAAAAACAAGCAATCGATAATAATACTACTAAAGTATAACTATAATAAATTAAATAAAACATTTAATAAAAATATAATACTAAATAATTCTATAAATACTAAGGCATAGATTAAATAGCAAAGCCTAGTTATATAAAATAAACTAAAATAACTTAAAAGTAGAAATAGTTTTAAATAACTATTATTTAGCAAATAACTATTTTCTAATTAGTTATTAACGGCAACAAAAAAAATGCTACTATAGATATAATAACTTATAGCTTAAAATATATAATTAAACATATAATTAATTAAACTATTAAGCATAAAATCTAATTAGCTATAAACTAAAAATAATATTAAAAAGTTAAGCTATAATTATAAGTAGCTAATATAAAAAGCTACTGCTACTAAAATTAAAAACTAAATAGCCGTTATTAAAAAAAGCAATAATTAAAAACTTAAAAAAAATAATATAACGTGCTATATAAGTAAATTAATAATATAAGTAAATTAACAACTTTTTTGCATCTTTGTATATATAACTTAAATAATTTAACTATAATATATTAAATTAATTAAATTTAATTAAAACTATATTTGCTAGATATTTTTATACTATTTTAATAAATATATATATTATGCTTAAGCTTGCTATATATTTTATATTATTATATATATATAATATTAGCCCTTATATAATAATTATTTATATATACTTTATATAAAATCTGCTTTTTAATAGTTTATTTAGCCTTAAAATCCTATTTTTGCTATATAGTAAAAGATTTTTTATTTTAAATATATTTATTTTTTATATAGCAACATTAGCTAAATTTATAGTTAGTTATATAAAGTATAACATTTTTTTTCTTTAATAAGTAAACTTTATATATAAATATTATTATACTTTTTATAACTTAGTTAACTGCTTTAAAAAAATTTTTTAGCAAACTATTCTAATATTATATAATTTTTTGTTTAATATAATTTGCTTAAAATTATATATTTTTAAAATTATATAAGGTTTATAATTGCTAAAAAAAAAAGTATACTTTAGCTAATAACGATAATTTAAATAATATTTTAGTTAGCAATTTAGTTTTAAGCTATAAAATAATATAATTTAGATTATATAAAATTAATTTAGTGCTTTAAAAACCTTTTTAAATATTTAATTTAGTTATAAAAGCTTTATATATTAAATAAAATATTAAAAAAAACTATTTCTTTAAAATATATATAATATATATTTATGTTAATTTGTTAATTTTTTTTATATATATATGCTTTAAAAAACTAAAATAACTAATATTAAAAGGTTAAAAATAATATAATAAATATAAAAGCATATAAAAAATAATAATTTTATATTTTTTTATATATAATTTAAATTTAGTAAAATAATAGCTTTTATAGCTATTAAGAATTAATAAGCAGTAAATACTTTTTATATAATATATAATATATTTATTAAAATGCTAAATCTAATTAAAACCTTGTTTATTTATTGTTTAGCTATTTTTTATTGTTATAATAACTTAATTAAATAGTAATTTACTATTTTTATACTATAAAAAAAATAATTTTTTTTTGCTAAAATAATATATAAAAAAATAATATAATTATATATACTAATACTTTAAATAACAAATAATTATTTTTAATTATTAGTATATATAAATTTTAGTTATTTATACTTATTAAAAGTTGTAATAACTATTTTTATACTAATTTTATTTATTATAAAGCTAGTTTTATTAAAGTTATAAATATTTTTTTTAAAGATTTTAAATTTATTAGTTATTAGTTATATAAGTATATACTACTTTTAATATATATTAAAATTTTTGCAAAAAACTTACTAATAATTAATTCTTTAATAAAAATATATATAAAAGTTAAATTATTATTATATAAAGTTAAAAGCTTAATTAATACTAACTATAGTTATATTATATATATATAAAAAAAAATTAGCTATACTTTTAATACTATTTAACTAAA